>MU857693.1:0-113691 GCA_033296725.1 Corynascus novoguineensis | reverse complement strand
ATGATGATGATGATGATGATGATGATGATGATGATGATGATGATGATGATGATGATAACGAGTAAGGATCCATTGCTAAGTTTGTCTTGCGTTGACGGTCTCTCCAGTCCCTCATAGAGTCCTGCGACCAGATTTAAGGGGGATTGTGTGATTTTTGATATCGATCTCAGCTTCAAGAGATCGTCACCGAATCTGCAGAGTTCAACCAGGTTCATGAATCTTAGTCAGCTAGACTAGCGATGGCGTGGGTTGCAGATGGCGAATTGGGCTCAGCCGGGGAATCTTGTGTCACCACGGCCACGCCACGGGTCGCGCCTCGTCAGGCGAATGTACAACACGAGAGAATCGCTGAGCTTGCTCTTCCCCGTCACGGAATGTAGCTGCTAGGTTCTTCGGGCTGTGTAACACTCGTGCATCATGACAAGCGCCAGTGCCGCCTGGGGTCCCATCCCGCTGGTCCCGAGAGCTTGGAGTGATGCCAAGGGCGGGGAGGGAAGGGGGAAGTGTAAGCTTGGAGGTCCCAAAAGGGTGAATAGAGGTAATCCGGTACTCCGTACATCCACTACAAAGCCTGGGTGGGAACTTGGCGGGGAACTTGGCGGGGAACTTGGCGGGGCTCAACTGACAAGAGTTGGGGATGTAAGGTTCTTCGGCGTTAGCGGAGATCATGCAACAGCGTATTCGCTAAAGGCGCCCGGGAGGAATACGCTCTCTTGTCCGGGGTCGACCTGCTGCAAGTACACAACATACGCATCGCCGCCTCCAGTACCCTGCATCAATTCCAAATGCTTAACCAAGCAAATCTTACCTTGCAGTGGCCAATTGCTTGTGGTTCTCAAGCAATCTGACTCACAAGTTTGCACCGGCGAGTCGATTAGGCATGTCCTACAGAGTACTAGTTGCACGCATCCGCTGTTGCCGGCGGCTACACCGGAGATCCAGGCTCGTCCGGGATGACGGCCCCACTACCCACTACTCCCAACAAACATTGTGTTGTGACATCGTGAGGGTTAGGATTGTGGCATTGCCCCGAAACAAAAGGGCTTATTATGGCTTCGCATTCTCGGTATTCATCGAGATGGATACGCGTAGGGCTGGTATTTGTAAAACTGAATACGCCTTATGGCACAGCAATTGCTCTTCTGGGTGTTTGTTATATAAATACATCAACAAAGAACCTCAGGTAAGGTACTCGGTGAAAGGTCCATTGTTTCAATCAGGAATCGGATGTTCCACGCCTTCTCCTGACTCTCTACCATACTCCTTCATTGTACTACCCCAAACCAACCAGCTACTTGCCACGCAATGAGACTCGGTGTGCTTGTCGAAGTAGGCCTCCTGGGCCTTGCCGCCGCCCTGAAGGAGCCGAAAGGCCACGAGTATCATTGGAACCCCAAGAACAGTAAGTTTCCCTTTCTCGTATTGTTCTTTGTATTCCCAAGATCATTAACCCAGCATCTCCCAGGCCGATCCCCTTGCCCCGGCCTCAACGCGCTGGCAAACCACGGCTATCTTCCTCGCTCCGGATTAAACATTGATCTGGAAACGCTTCGCAATGCCGTGTCAGCGGGGTTTAATTTTGAACGCACTGCCCTCGACGGGCCCTTTAACGCGGCCATCGAGTTCAACTTGTCGACCTCGGGGAACCCCGACACGTTCCACCTGGCTGACCTTGCTAAGCATGACACCATTGAGTTCGACGGTTCGCTATCCCGGAACGACTTTGACCTGGGAGACGACCTACACTTTAACCCGGCCATCTGGCACACCGTCGCTGTGAGCTTGGACCTCTACAGGTTGGGGCCGTCCGAGGAGGACAAGTACGTGACGGTCGAGGTGGCGGCGAGGGCTCGCGCCGCCCGCGTCAAGGCCGCTATGGCCGCCAACAAGCACTTCAACGCCTCCACGGCCCAGATGGATGGCAGCCCAGGAACGACGGGTTTGTACCTGACCACCTTATGGGATGATGTTGCTGGCGCCGCGCCAAAGAAGTGGATCAGGGCCCTCTTTGGTAAGTTTAAATCGAATCTCGCATTTAGGCGCTTAATCGTGATCTTTTATGTCTCGCCCTTCCATGCCGTACTCCCCCCCAAAAACTCAGAATTTAGACTCTGCTGACACGAGCTGGACAGAGGAGGACCGAATCCCGTTCCGCGAAGGCTACAATCCCGCCATCCGGAAGCAAAAGACACTAGAGGACGTCGGCGCAATGGTAACAAGGGTCAAGGCGGTAGACACCGACGCCTCAAAGTGTAAGCGTAGATCGAGATGGGGAAGTCACTGATGCCCGGCGTGCCCGGTGCTTGGAGGTTAACAATTTGGAAACTCCGCGGCCTGTGCCAACAATAGCCATCTAATGTTACCTCGTTGACAGCAATGATTAGGGAATTAAGGGGTATGAGAACCGATCGGGATAAAGTCTAGAGGGTGTAGCTAGTTTTTGACTCTCAATTTGAGATTTCTTCCCCTTCCATCCTCCAATAATCACGGCCATGCTAGGCAGCAAAACACCGATGATTTTCTGTGTCTGTGACCTTCCTTTGTAGTCTCCTAATTCGTAACTCTGCTCATCTTTTATACCTTACCTGATAACTCCTTTTGTACCCTATTCTATGACTCTAGAGCTTGAATTCATGAACACGATAATTGACTCAGCTGCGAGAAACAGGTGTAATCTCTGGTTACTTTTAGGGGAAATCTTCCGACCGGCACGATGTTTGCACATCTCCTGGTCCGCGATAGTACCAATGTATCCTGCCATGCTTTCTTAGGTAAGGTACCTCAGCTTATTCAAAGGAGGGGTATCTGAAAGGACACAGATTAGGTACCTACCTGTGGAGTACATACCCAGGTGCTTATCCAGGTACATGTACATGCATGTTCACACTCTGTTCGCTCGCCGGCACGCACGCGGATCGAGACACCCTCTATTGATCACTAGAATCACACCCTTTTGGGCAGATCACTTCTGGGCCATCACCCCTCGCTGCAAGTAAGGATGTGCCACAGTTACCACAATCTCTTAGTATGGTCCTCAGAGAAGTATCCGAATCTCCTGTAGCTCCACCCTATCTGGGCTGCTATGCAGGGGCTCAAACACTGCCAGGGCAAGGGATGCGGCTCCAGAACCTATCACTGACATTCCCGACACACCCAACATGATGTCTCACCCTAAACCCGAACTGAATCATGCCGCATTGCCCAGTTGGCCCGCTAACGAGCCTCAGCGTCAGCTCTGGTACACCGGGCTCCCACATCAGTTGGTGCAGATCAGCAAACCGGCGCGTTAGCATGTGATGGAATACTTCGTGTTCCTAAACAGGATGACTATCTTTTCTTAAGTTATTTAAAGGAATTAGTTCCGCCTAGAAGGAGAAAAGGACTCGGTGAAGAATATCTTCGGATCGTAATGCCCGCACTATTGCACCGTGGCGTTCAGCACTTCTCCCGCAACTGGACTGCACTTCGCAAAAGAATCCCCGTCTGAATAGAGGGAGTGGTTTGTGTTTGACTGAATGTCCATGCCTGACGGTTGCAACTCACTCGGAGTATGGTTGCTTGCTGAGGCGTCGCTCTTCCTGTGGCGGGCATACATCACGACCCATTGCCCGCCGTGATAGGTGGTGAAGGAGAGCTGGCGATCTTGGACAGCAAGATACTAACTACCCTCACACCACACCACACCTGCCATTACACCGAAGCTCTTGACAGTGATACTGTAGTTTATTCTAGCGGTAGAAGTGGCTTGCTGGAAGATTAATCTTACCGTGGTAGGCAGCGTGGCGTCAGATCGAAGAAAGGCAGCACGGGATGGGACGGCTTGGAAATCGGACTTGAATCTAGTTTAACTACCCTTGGCCTACAGTAACTTCACGGTTCAGCGACCTAACTTCGTCACACTGACAGGATTAATCAAGCAGGATATTTGATTTATATCTTCGCGTCGATTGCTCCAATCTCGTTTGACCTAGTCAGAGCTGTGGGATATTATTGGGCCAATTAGGCATTGCGCTGAAAAGGGCAGACTACGGTTGCCTTGCACATGGCGCGGCCGTGACGGTTCAACTCTGTAATCCCGCCACGCATACAGGGCAACTTACTTCGTATACTCCGGAACCCAAGTGGAAAAGCCATATCGCAAGGCTAGTTATCTTCAGGCGCTGCTGAAGGAACAAAACACCCAGCTCTTTCCTCTTGGAAAGGACAATTCCGTCGCTCAGATTGATTGGGGCACCATGGATCTCGTGAGCCTGAACATCGGTCTCGTCGGCCTCATCGACCCGCTGATTCAGCTCACCAACATAGTGAAAGCCTACCGGTCTTTTACACCCGACTCGGATGCGTTGAATGCCCAGTTCGAGGCGGAGCGGCTGCGGTTCGAGCGCTGGAAACGCGATGTGGGATCCGACACACAGCTCCCAGCCGACCAGCAAACACGCTCGGTGATGGAAAATCTCCTCAACGTCATCGATAATATTCTCAAGACGAAAGAGAGCATAGACCAAACTAGGAAGACATAGAACCCGCCTTGGATCAATGCCATTCTCGGCACGGTCGATAATCACCACACCCGTGAAGAAGGTGCCGGGTCGAAGAGACACAAGCTCACTTGGGCCCTGGGGAGGAAGCGAGACCTCACAGACCTAGTCATACGATTTGGAAAGTTGGTACAACAGGTCCACGATCTGGTGCCTCCTAACCAAGCGACCACAACGATATCGGCAACGGACAGTAGGAGCCTCGAGGCTCTACGTGGTATTGATATATAGAGCGACATACCAGGACCAGGAACAGGATTAGAGCATGAATTTCTGGCTAAGCTTTACCAGACATTGACTGAACTTCGACAAGGCCTGGCAAAGGCGCAAGGTGAGCACGGAACGTATATGACGCTGCTCAAGCTAATGAAGGCTGATAGCCGACACGCGACGGGAGATTCATAGTTGGCTCTTGGGGCAACATTTTTCAAACGAGCGTTATTATGACTCGTACAACACGAGATTAACGGGCACCTATGACTAGGTGCTCACGTGGCCGGCATTTGCCCGATAGAGTGCCTTAGATTCACCACCCGACACGCCTGAGATATTGTGGATTCACGGACCACCTGGGTTTGGCAAGACCATTCTGTCCTCGCGTATCGTCGAGCACATCTTGGCCATCCCTAATAGATCCGTCGTATATTTCTTCTTTTCGTCCGACTATAAGAGTCGTAACGATCCTTACATCGTTATACGATCTTAGGTTTCTTAGCTCGCGTCGTAGCTAGAAGTATTTACACTCGCCTGCCATACTTGGATGGCTATATAGGATCAAGCTACGCCCCGTTCGGCCGTTGTACAGCTCCTATACGAGGCTCTACAAGTCATACCGGGACGCTATTTGGTCATAGATGGCCTGGACGAGTATACTCTCTTAACCGATAGCAGCAACTCTATTGCGAGGTTTCTCGAAGATGTCAAGAAGGCAATCATGCCAACCACCTGAGTCCTAGTCGTCAGCCACGAGGAGCCCGACATTAGGCAGGCGTTATAGACCGACGATCCGAACCGCCTTGCCGAATACCAAATGTCTCCTAAAGATGTCCAAGCTAATGCCACTACGTTTGCGCGGTCTATCGTTGATAGGAAGCTGCCAAAAAAAAGTCCGAATACGGCAGGGCCAGTCTCTCTCGGACTATAACAGCTCGATACGAGGGCCAATTTCTCTGGCTCAAAATGCAAGAAGAAAATCTCAAGGCATAGAAGAACCTTAGGCAGCTCCGGCGAGCTCTCGAGGGCACGCCGACAGAACTCGATCATGTCTACAAACCCAACTGGGATAGAATTGGGCGTAATAACCGTGTAGTAGCGCTGCCATGTTGGGCAGCTTTTGCTCTACGGCCGTTGGCCATCAGCGAGATTAGGGAAGCTGTGCTAATTGACGAAGACTGTGAAGCTCTCCCAACGAACGAGCTCCCCGATACTATCGACGATGAGTATATCGACACCGAAATCCTTGAGCCCTGTGGTCCGCTTATTGAAATTCGTGACTCGCACCCAGAATCAGCGGCAAATCGAACCGTACCACCTCGCGCACTTTACTATCAGGGAGTTCCTTATCAGGCGTCTGCCTACAGGATGTATCTGGCAGAACGAGAAACTTCGGGCATCCAACGAACAAACTCAACATACTATACTAGCGAGATTTTGTCTCTGGTATGTTCAATCTTGTCAGGCCTGGCCAGATGACCCGAATATTAACAAATCATCGTTTGGGGCAATCGAAACTACTCCGCAGCGTCGTTGCATAACACATGTGAAATTAGGCGTACCGCTCCAACGAGACTCGGACACACTAGAACGTATTCTTGGGTTCATAAACGAATCTAACCCCTATTGGGATGGTTGGAGAACTTGGCTGGGTACGTGTGATGATGAAGAGAAGCAGAAGACGAGGAGATCCCTCCAGGACCACCCTACTACGCCTTTAAACTTGGCCTGACTGCTGTGGCGGTTGGCCATATCCGGAAGTTTGGACCAGAGAAAAAGACAAACTGTGTCAGAAGGTCTGTAATTGACCTGGGTTGTGCGCAAGGCAATATTGAACTTGTAGAGATGATTCTCGACGCTGGTTTTGAAAATCGAGACGAAATTCGGCACTCGCAGAACACCAATTCACACTACATCACGACATGGGCACTTAGGTTGGTTCAACTATTACTGAATCGTGGTGTTCAGGTGTGCGTAACGAACCATAATGGACGGACACCAGTACATCTTGCGGCGAAGGGTGGTCATGCGGAGGTGGTCAAGCTGCTTGTGGTGGAAGGGGCCGATATTTTCTTGGCCAACAACCATAGCTATTCTCCTGTTCACTCCGCTATACGACAAGGCCACCTCGAGGTAGTCAAATTCCTAATCGAGCAGGGCGCTGACATCAAGGCAGTCACCAAGGACGGCCGGACACCCGTCCACTATGCTACCGCTAATGGCCACCTCGAAGTGGTCAAGTCTCTCGCTGAGCAGGGCGCCGATTTTAAGGCGGTCACCAACAACGGCTGGATACCCATAGACTATGCTGCATCAAAGTGACACCACGTGGTCGTCAGGCTTTTAGGCGAGTAGGTCGCTGGCGTTGGAAAACTGCCTGACAACAACGGTTGGGCGCTTGTTTAGTTGCTGCTGTTAATCACCACTTCGAGGTAGTCAAGTTCATAGGTTTACATGAGTGCCGATAGTAAGGTAGTTAGTTAGCCAACAACGCTGGTTGGACGTTAAAAACTTCCTGCTCCCGACAAGGGCCATCTGGATATTGTCGAAGAATTGATGCCTAACGAATGATGATCCTACCGAGAGAGACCATCTTGGTCTCAGCTCCCATTTTGTCGTCCAGGCCTGTACGAACTCATATAGCCCAACATCTTCTTTCCAACGAGCGTGTCAATCCCTTAATCGCGGACTAGGCTAGTGCACTCCATACCTTTGGTCGCTGCTGTGGCGAACGGTCGCTTATGCCCTCGAGCTTCTGATGGCCTAACATTGCATGGCTTGCTGAAACATGTACTTTGACAGAAGCCTTTTGTCTGTGCCCGACGCGGCGGCGATCCTAACGTCGCCCGAATTCGGCTGCGTCACGCGATTCAGCCTTCTTAATTCCGTAGGTTGCGGCATCCTATACGACGTCGATTTATTGACATAGTGTCGACTTGGTGAGACGCATGCATCCTCTGCATTTTGCATGGGTCATATAATTCCTGTAATGAACATGCTGCTATAGTGTTGTGCAATCACAGCTTCTAGAGCGGGCTGCGATGCCAGCAGCAGGGTCATTCTATGGTAGTCGAAGATGTCTAAAACACGGCTTTGGGAAGGGGGGCGGGGGTTGTGGGAGGGGGAGGATGGACCGATGAGGACGTGTGGCTATCTAAAGGGATTACCCAGTTTACGTGGACTACGTAAAACACTCCAAGTGTTCGAGCACTCCCCGGCGAGAGTGCTTCGGCTGCCTGGGCTACGTGTATGAATACCATGTACGCCAGGGGGCAGCATATATACTTATAGCAGGATCCTAATTCTGCAAGAGTTTCGCTATGGCTAAATCGCAAATAACAATGGTGTGGTAGCAATGTCTTCGTTCCTGCATATCATATCCTTGTGGTGTCTCATAAGGTCTGTTTGCCACATATGTTCCTTGTTCGAGCTTCGTTTTTGACGCTTAGCCTATTTACAGTCGTATATACGAACATGGACGGTGGCACTCCTCTTATGGACAAATTCCTTGGGGCAGCCTGAAAACGGACAGGGTTTCTCTTTAGTTGTGTTTCCGTGGTTTGGGTGAAACGGCCTGAGGTTCCTGTGTCCGTCTACAAAACTCATATGGACCCTGGGACGTCCAAGAAGAAGAATAGCTCGTAGTCCAGGATTCCGCTCGATATATTCGTTGACGAACCTAAGAGACCAGACAAAGACATCTCAGAGGACTCAAGGGGTTCGTTGAAGAAGTCTCCTAGCGGAATGAGAAGGCTGTTACGAATTCTCTCGGTGGTAGGCCAAACTGTTTGTTCGATAGGCCGTCTGGCTGACTGAGGAGGTTGAAGGAAGATAGCTTTGAGAGCTCGAACAGGTCGGAGTAAGGCAGCGCGATAAAGAGGAACTTCCTGTACTGTTGTCATCAAAAATAGGTCTGGAGGATTCCCTGGCGGGCTAGGGAAACCGAAACCAGACAGTTCAAAAAGGCCGGAGCAAGGTGAAATTCGGCGGAGGATCCTTGTCGGAAAAAGGAAAGGAAGGGTCTCACTGGGGGATTGAAGGCCGTTGTTTAGCTTAAAGCCAAAAGTTTCCCACTTTTTTTGAATTCCATAACTAATTACGTGAACGATAGAAGAGGGACTTCTAGTGGGGTACTGAGGCACATCAGATTCGTCTCCCGCTCGCTGTTGGATACACTCGAGAAGAGGAGGTTCATGCCGCTCCAAAGGTAAAATGCGATTCTATTCTTACTAAAAAGATGAGTTTTCCGTCCTAAATTCTCTCGTCGATTGATTTCGCAAAGTTGGCGAAAACACCAAAAACATACAACACCGGGGATTCCCCAGTCGTCACCGACCTGAGTACTAATCCGGCCCTTACTTGTTTAACTAGGGGAGAGCGGACGGGATCCCGTGTTTTCAAGTAGGTATGGTCGTATGTGCTAGTGAGCACCCCAAAGCAAACTCTAAGTACTGAGGTAGCAACAATCATCTAACAGGCTAGAGCATCATCCAGCTATGTCACGAACCAACTATATATCGCGGCCTGGTAAGGGCAAGGGAAGCGGTATATCACCAATCAGAGCACGTGCCAAGCTGCAAGGCGCAAGGCGATAGTCCAGGATCGCCGGCGGTAGCCGGCGTTCCAACGAGACTGAGCCACATGGAGGCACAGGAAGGGTAGCCATGATAGCCAGCGATCGTAGGCGATCGCTATCTACCACCTACTATATAGTCACTCCTTAGGGAGGGCTCTGGCAGCTCTCCAGCTAGCAATACAATTACAGTAATAGACATACCCTTACGGACTACTGTGAGAAACACTTGTTGCGAACCTTTTGGCTTCACCGAACCTTCGCTAGACCCTTTCAGAGGATAGTCTGACCGGGTTCTTCACAAGCTGCTACAAGCTCTTAGTTCTTTGAAGCATCCTGTCCTCGTCAAAAGGATATAATATGCCTTCGTCTATATCATCTTGTCGCTAACCGACCATGTAAGATATGGTTTCTTAAAAAGAAGAAAAAAATCAAAAACATACAACACTGGGGATTCGCTGGTCGTCACCGACCCAACTACTAGTCCAGCCCTTACCAGCTTATCTAGGGGAGAGCGGACGGGATCCCGAGTTTTCTGGTAGGTATGGTCGTATGTGACAGAGGAAGGGCCAAAGTGAAACATAAGTACTGTAACGGGCTGGGCCCGTGACAGGCCTCGGTCACCCTCGGCCCTCGCTGACCCTGAGGAGGTGACCATAAGATGAAGTCATTCCCAAGTCACGTACAGATCAACGTGCCCTTCCCTTTTTTTTTTTTCCTTCTTTAAAGGGCCCACGATTTTCAGAATTTTCTCTCTCTTTTTCTCCTTCCTCCTCTAAGCTTGGTATACTCGTAGAGTCGTCATCAGATAGTTGCAATATACTCCATGAGACCGTTACAAGTACCAAGATTTAAGCATAATATGCACTGGGTTAGAGCATCTCAAATCGCTACAAGATCTTGGATCCTCGGAGTCATCCAAAACGATGTCTCTCGTTCAGACTTTTTCGTCAATACCCAACGTGTGTAGGATGTAGTTTGTATCCAAAGGGAAAAAAGAAACACCGAAAAAAATACATCACCGGGGATTCCCCAGTCATCACCGACCTGAGTACTAGTCCGGCCGTCAGTAGCCTATCTAGGGGAGAGCGGACGGGATCCTGAGTTTTCCAGTGTGTCCTGGCCGTAGGTGCAAAGTATGCCGAATTTGGAAGCCCTGGAGCCTAGGAAATAGGATGATGAGTTCCGGAAAATGGGATGAATCTGACACCGGAAAGACCGGCCACCCGCGGACTTAAGACAACATGATTTTGTGGATGTAGCTCTCTGAGGTGTCGTTCTGGAGCGTCGAGGGCTCCGTTTCTGATTGCTCCAAATCTCGTAGATTACTTGAGGTCTATATAATTCTACAAGCTCTATTTTTGCTACCTGCCCCTAAGGCATCATCTTACTCTAGGATATAATCTCCGTCCTGGTCGCTAAGCTGCTTCTCGACTTCTTCCTCGGCTGCCTTGAACCGTTCCTCGTCTGATGTTGTGAGTTTCTCTGGTGACGGGTAGACCGTCTTTTGCTTGACCATCTTCTGCCTGCTTCTACCCTCGAGAACCTCATCCGACCCCCGCCTCCGCTTCCGTGCCTGATCAAAAGCCTCACTCTTCTGTACCAACTCATACAATTGAGCAAAGGAGATGGTAATCACCCCTTTGGCCTTTTGGATTCCGGGGCAATCAAGCTCGTTACCGAAATCCTTTAGCCAAATCCGGAGATTCCGTCCGCCATGGACCAAATTCCCATTCGTATCCCGAAAGGTGCCTTTAAAGGTCTCTTTTGCTGTAAGGGCCGTTTTCCCATCTTTCTTGGTCTTGTTTGGTCGCCATACTTGAACTCTTGCTCCTTTCCCCTGGTACTCAAGGTCGATCCCGATGACAGCCTGGGTTAACCCATTTGAACCTAAAATATATTCATCTGCGAGGAACGGCAAATCTTGAAATTTTTGGGAATGTGAGACCTCCAGGATGACACCAAGTTCTGTCGTATCTTCATGTGTAAACGACCCGTCTGGGCAATGGGAACCACCATCTATAGTCACAATGTTAGGGCTTCTTGTTGCGACTACCCTACGAGCGAAATTGGCAGCGACTTGGTCGTTACCTTGCTCTATATCTATTAACTGCTTTGTGACTAGCCTTTCGATTCGTCCGATAACGGCTTCGTAGATAGTGCCTGGCATACGTAGGACAAACTTGGCGAGTTGAGGGAAGTAGTCGTACCTAATCAGAGGTTAGCCAATATAGTGCTAAATAAATAGGCTACATACTTTGGCCAGAGGTAATCCCCTTCGGCTTCAAAGCGTGCCTTAAAAGCCTTGAACTCGTCGTGGCTAAGGCTGATACACCACCACTCTTCTTCGACCTCGACTCGGCCACAGATACGATTACGAATTTCGCCGATGATCTTATCGACGCCCGAAACTGACAAGCCTGTAGACGGTGTAGTAGAGTCGGGAGATGCTGTATCTGGAGGTGTTGCCGGGTAGAGAGTCAGCCGATCGAGCTCGGCGGTTGTTCGCTTCTCGGCCATATGGGCGGACGGCTTTGATGATGATGAAGACAGAATATTGTTATACACCCAGGGCAAGAGCAAGAAGTCAGGCTCGTTTGGCTTGTTGGCGATGGAAGGAACAGGTGTGTTGCACGGCGATGGCAAGGAGTAAGGCTCGCTTTGCTTGTTGATGACGGAAGGAGCAGGTGTTGCTGTGGCATGTGAACGTGAAATGAAGGGTTAGGGTTAATAAAGGGGCCAAGGCCCACTTATGTGCAAACAAGGATCCCGAATCTTCTACTGCGTATGGTCGTATGTACGAGGATGGTGCAATTGTCAAACCTAAGTAGGACTGCCGCAAAGCAAGAAAGTTGCACCTTGGAATCCTTCGGCCCTGTGCCTCCTGCGGACGATTTGCATTGACGACCATGAACCCCCAACGCCTCAGTTCTCCTTGGCCGCTGACTCAAAGTTTTGTAGCAGAAAATGACAGGCAGAATAAGTTGAGAAAGGCGCTGGAGATTTGGGGGAACTAATAAGACGTGACATATCCTTCCAATCGCGCCGTCAAAAGAACGACCACGCAATATATAAGCTGGGGAGTTGGTGATGGGAGTTAAGTACGTTGGTAAGTATAGAATCAACTACATGACATTCTGGGATATGTCAATATATCGGCCAGATGATATATGACCACATAAGACAGACGAACGGTGATCACTACCCCGGAGTGGCCTCGGTACATTTCCTAGGATTGCGATGGTAGGAACATATTCTGTACCTCTCGGTCGAACAGATTGAGCACAAAACCAGGCGAAACGACCAAAGACCAACTGGGCATCCCGGTTGATCTTTGTCTTTGATACATTCTCAGATACTTCCAGGGGCCAGAGACTGCTGCGACACCTATCCAGTTTCAGGGCAAAGGTACCGAGAGGGGAAGCTTGGACTAGACAAGATGAGATGCTACTTGACAACATGTAACTATGTACTATGATGAACTTAATAACAAGTAGTGAACTCGCAACCGATCTTAGCGCATAGTCCATGGAACTGTATATTGGGTTTTAGGGAAACGGGTCCGCCGCGTCGTCGTCGTCGGCCCCCCCACATCCACCGAGCCGGGCTAGAAAACCGAACCGTTAGCGACATGGGCATGTCCTGATATCAGATGAGCAAGGTAAGGAACGTAGGCGACGGCAACTCACCCAGGGTACACGCGTTGCTGGTGTAGTGGCCGTTGACGTAGCAGTCGAGCTGCCTCGAGAAGTGCCAGCCGCTGTTTTGTTTTCAGTCAGTTATCATATGCTTGGGTTGGTAGTCACGCAAGGACGGAATGCACTACATACCAGTTCCGGAACCCGTCGATGGTGACGCACTCGCCGGACCGGACGCACCAAAAGTCGTAGGCCTCGCCCCTCCGCAGCCGCCTCGTGACAGACCACTTGGTGGCGGGACCCCTGCGGCAGTTGACGTACGTAGAATCCCCGATAATGGTGCAGTGTTGGGGGCGCACAATGGCACGCTCGTTCAGGGACTGACCCTGACCGGCACTGTCGAACACCTCAGGCACGGCCTCAGCCGCAGCTTCGGGCTCGGGGGTGGGGCTGGCGAAAAGGCCCAGGGGGAGAAGAGCCCCCGTGAGGAGATATTTGAGCTGCATGATGGTCTTTAAGTTGTGTTATTCCGAGGCGAATGACAAGGCGACAACCACAGGCCAGAGGCGGGCAAAGCGAGGAGGCGCAAACCCCTTATATGATATCTTCACAGAGCTGCTCTCATATCGACGGGGAAATAACACGCCGTATCTGACTGTTTACACGGGTAACGGAACGGGCAAGAAATGCGATTCCAGTCTAGCGACCTTGCGTAGCGCCTTTTTTAAGCGTTGCTAGTGTCTTGGTCTGTGGAGACTTGACACCAACCGTTCCCTCCCAGCGAAACGGCTCGCTCGCTAACGCTTTGAATTCCCCGGGAAATGTTTGGGCCTGCAAGTCATCGAGGCCCACGTAGACCCCCATCGGTTTCTGAAAGTCCGCTGTCTCGGTATCTCTTGGTTGGAAAAAAGAGTACACTCTGGGCTGAAACCAGGGCTTTGGTCGCTTAATCAACGGAGCTCCTGCTACTAATCTTAGGCCCTCAATGTGCAAAGTACCTCGAGAAAAAGTTGTGCGACAGCAAGATGCGATTGGACTGGCGACGACTGTCGAGCGATCTCAAGCCTTTCATCATGCGTGTATCAATTTGTCCGTACCAACCACTTATTGTGATAGACGAGCGGCGTGATTGCCCGAAATCTGATCCGAGGATGAGGTTCGACGGCTTGTGAGGCGCAGCTGACCGGGTGCGCTTACGGCCTGCCCAAGAAGTTGGAGCGGTGTGATCGCCTCATTGCGCCTTGGCGCTTCGGCCCTACCAAATGGCATGGGTGTGCATGAAACTTTTTATAGAAAGCGAGAGCCGACTTCCGGGTTCTTTTGTTTCGCGAAAAAGGGAGGCCTTTAGCACGAAAAAGCGTCCAAGTTCCTCAACAGCACGCCCTTGGACTACACTTAAGGACTCACAGACATTCGCCAAAAAACAAAAGCAGGGGTGGAGTCATTGTTGCCTGCACCAACACGTGTAACCACAGCACCGCACCCACCAGAGAGACTAAGCATCGTTGATGTGTGGGCCTCCTCAGCAGCGTGGATGAAGTCATTGGTGTACCAATGTCCTCTTGCTTCCCATTTGAAGATCACGAGGGGGAATCTCCGGCCCCAAAATGTATTAAGACAAATTACATTGATGAAAATTGATTGGGTGTGATAATGGGTTGGTATGTTGAGATGTCCAGACCCAAGCACGCTGACTAAGGTAGGTAGCCCTTCCTTCTTTGGCTCACTTCGGCGCGTTGCTTGTGGTCATCGTTGGGCTCGCGGTGAGATTGATAGATATCAAACGTAGATGCGGCGTCTTGTGAATGCCCGAAAATGCGTGTTGGATTTGCCGTTCCCTAGGTGGTCAAGGTGGTAAGGCCAATGTATAAGTTTTAGCTATGATTTCTTGCAGCACAATAATTGTCCAAACGGTTACACGGCTGCGGTGCTGAAAACAATTAAGGGTCTGGACCCTTTGTCATAGATCATAACGACCAGGGCACGTTGACAGAATAGCGGTGGTCTGGTCCTTGGGCGACCAGCCAAAGTAAGACAGTGGTAGTCAGATCGCCGCCTACCTCCCTGGTTATGTACCAAGTTGGCCGATGATGCAGTTGGTGCATGGGAAGCAAAGTAAATAGTCAAATTAAATGTGTAGAAAGGGATGTTGAATTCAAGTGAGGGATGCGCACAGCAGAGCCGATATATGGCTCTACTTGCCACAACTACAACGGGCCCCATCGCCGGTCGAAGACCGGACGCCTGTAATCATATATCACACGCATGGCCGCAATTGAGCTGTTGCTGAGCGAGCGGACCGGCGACCAACGCCTGGGTGACGGCGCCTATAGGTGGGCGCCAGAATACATACAAACTGAGATGTGAGCTGTATTAAGTTCCCCGCATAGAAGCAAAACGCAGTGAAAGATGCGAATTGTATCAGCCGATATACGCATCACAACCCGCTTCGCATGAGCGCATGTATGAAGCAAGCCTTACAAAACTGAGGTGGACTACTCAGCCTAGGAAGAAAAGAAGAACGAGGATGAGAAAAGGAACAGTCTTTTCTCGACTATCTCGCAGCTGCTTCATTCAGAAGATTCGATGTTGGCGTATGTACATGACGAGATCATACGCCAGAGGTACCACATTTTTGAGCGCATCTTGTACGTTCTCCTTCTCTAGCCAATCCGAATTCTCGTAGAGAGTTTTCACGACGGCGTCTCTCAAGCCCCTATCATCCTCGACGGTAGATGTATACACCTCGAGCGTCGCCTTGACGAAATCGTCGACGTCAACCACGGCAGTAGCCGCGTCCCTGAACTTCCGAAGAGCGACAGTTTTCAGGCCGCGGATCAGATACTTCTCGCCTAAGGCGTAGATACTTGCATGGGTGTATAGGGGGCCGTCCATTTCTGCTGCGCTGGGACTAGTTTGCTTGGGTTGCAAGTCGAGGTCATAGTCAAAGTGGTACAGATAATGTATCATGATATGGACAAGCCGAGGATCATCATCCGGAAGGTCAACCTTCCCTTCTTGTGCCTCCTATTATTCCATGACATGTTAGCTGAAAGATACCTTGCATACGTGTTATGTGTGCTGTCACTGACCTTAAAGCTCGTGCGGCAAGCAGCGGCGAAGAACTCTGACTGCGTGCACACAATGGCTCTGTGCACATGATATTCCTCCCTCCTGCAAGATATCACGAGATCAGAGTACTCCCCGCTGGAGTAGAGCCTATCAACCAGGGGCATTGTCAGCGCTTGCACAACACTGCGACGGACAAAGTGAGGAGGGTGAAAAATGACTATACTCTCTAAGAGAGGTTATTAAATCTTTCGACGGTTCATCCCTGGCCGTATCACGAAGTGTCTGTTTCGGCTGTGCCCAGCTACTGGAGGCTTTCCAGCTCGACCAGGCCGTGGACGCCATTCCAGTGACTGGTGTTTGCGTGGGGAGATGTACAGGAGTTGCCGTTCCTGTCGAGGGCGAATCATACGCATGGCGACTTGAATCTTGGAGATGTCGTCGGAGCGCTTCGGCGCTTTGGAAATATCGCTCGCACCTACTACAGTATTGCATCTGCCTCTGATTTTGGAAATGTGCTCATTCGCATTGGGTTTTCTCCCACTTTGCCGCGAGCAATTTTGTCCTCTCCCCTCGTCATTGTGGCCTGGTCTCGCCCAATGGCAGGACTGTCAAGCACGTGGCTTGCCCTTCGACCCTATAAGTTCTGCATTTTGCTTCTTCAGCCACCATGTAGGTACAGGAATTTGACCTGAGGTACGCGGTGAGAGCACAATCTTCCAAGAACAGAAAACTGCGATGGTTGACTCTTGGCACTGTAGTGCTGAAGTGGATCACCATGGTTTGCCCCACCACTGCCATGTGAGTTTTGATGCGAGCAATACAGTTTATCCGATTTCGCAAACAAACCCTAACCCTGACCCCAACCCTTAAACCATCTGGCATCCTTGAGCTACACCGGTTTGGTCATCTTCTCGAAGATTCCTGCAACTTCCAGCCGCCGACAGCTCCTTCTGGTATGTCCTCGGGTAAGTGCCCACACATGTTCACAGCATCGGCAGGTTCTCGGTGCTTCGAGTCGCCGCGGCGACATTGGTAATGATGGATTACTGCGCGTTCAAGATGTTGCCTGGTAGTTCAATTGTAGCATGGATTCGTGTACTTAAGACTTGCGATTTCCGAGTTCCATGAACCAATTCTCTCTCCAGAATCAACAGACAGCAAACAAAAAAAAAAGTAAACATACAAGTCTTACAGCGCCCGCAAAGCAACAATCACAATACCCTCCGCCACCCGACCAGCGGCAACGGCTACTACTGCATTTACCACACCGGCAACAACTTCATTCAAAATGATGTCCTTTTACCCCACTTCGTTCTGCGCTCCGGCGCACCCTCACGTGGCTCATCGCCAAAACTTTTTCGATGATCTCCTGCGTGAGCTGAGCAGTGGCGCCTCGGCCTACCCTGCTGCGCCCACACCCCGTCGGCAACGTACCCGGCAGTCTCGTCCGCAGCCGAGCTTCTTCAACCCAAAGTTTGACATCCGAGAGACGGAGGATGCCTACGAGTTCTACGGCGAGCTGCCCGGACTTCAGCGCGAGAACTTGAATATCGAGCTGCCAGATCCTCAGACACTGGTCGTCAGCGGCCAGGTCGAGCGCAGCTACAGCCGGCCATCGGACACCAGCAGCAAGGCCATCGAGCCGGCACCCACTACAAGCTCTGACTCAACCGAGACGGAGAAACCCCGCCGCAATTCGTATCAGGCAACGGTTGAGGACGACCCGGAGGACGAGTTCAGCACGGCATCGGCATCTGGGCGCAGCACACCGACCTCGTCTCCGACATCCCGCAGCTCTTCCCCGTGGGCCGAGCTCGAAAAGCCCGCGGCGGCTGAGACGCCGAGCCGGAAAGAGGCGACGCGCACACTGTCATCGGTGCAGCAGCAGGCCGAGGAGGAGCCGCTGTACCTGCGCCAGGAGCGGTCGGTCGGCCAGTTCTCGCGCGTCTTCACATTTGGCGCGCGCGTCGACGAAAATAGGATTACAGCCAGCCTGCAAAACGGCATTCTAAGCATCACGGTGCCCAAGCAAAAACCATCTGCCCCGAGGAGGATTGAGATCAATGTGTAGTTGGTAAAGGAATGGAACGGGATTTTGGGGAGGTACATGCAGGGATGTGGGCTTGATTGGCTTGGGACGCTGTAACAAGAACGTTTTGGGGTGCACTGGTTCAGGCGTACTGTAGTATTCGGGGGCATAAGTGCTTCTTCATGATTTTCACCATGATAGACTTGGGTTTTAATTCAACTCATTGCCATAATATCTATCTACTTGTCTATGTGCGACCCACTCGTAACATGCCTAAGCCAGTAAGTAACTAAGCCTTGGATGTAGTCTAGTGATGTATTTCTTACGGTTAATAAGGTATCTGAATTTGAATGGCTAACCGCAGCGTATCTGAGTGTGTGTCACGGCAGCTCATCGAGAGATTGAGAGATTTCGTGGGGAGTACCTCAACGTGGGCTGCTATTGCGGTAACTAGGTACATAATAGTTATCTTGAAATACCGAATATGGAATTGGTCTGTCCCAATGCTCCAAGGTTCACAGTCAAGCAAAGAGTGGAACCGAGTTTGTGCAAACTTGCAATCTCGCAACCAACCGGATGCAACCGAGCAACAACGCCATTTACCAGCATCTTTGCGGGGAAAAAGAAAAAAAAAAAAAAAAAAACTGAGATGGGCCAATACAGTAGGACATGCACAGGCGTGGAGAGCGTCCAGTTTTACCAGCAAACTGCCCTCGCCAACAGAGAATCAGTGTTGCAAGCTTAGTTATCTTATCTGCAAAATTGGCTAATTTTTGGGTGAAATGTCCCCGGCTGACCAAAATCAAGAGCCGGTTAGCGTACGTGAGCCAGATGGCTCCTTGCCGCACAGATACGGTTCCGCAACAACCGACGCTCTTGCTACAGGTTCGACCGGCAGAGAGCCCTGTATATGGCAGGCAGCCGAATTATTCAAGACTGGAAAATCATCAATTGGCCGGCATTTGAAGTCTCTGAAGGCCACCGGTCGTCCAGCCATCAGTTCGAACCCACCTGGAAGACCCCGCAAATTGGCCCTCAGGGCGAATGATGAAAGACAGGCCCAGCCACCGAGTACCAATGGCAACGAGCAACCTACAATAAGTAGCCCGCCATCGTCTTCAACCCAGCCCATCATCCGTCAGGCCCACCGTCGCATCCAAAGCAGAATCATGGATAAACAAGGCAAAATGTACTACTCGTCTTTCACCTCGTCGGACAACTGCCCTCTCGCCTTTCAATCCTCCCTTCCCCTTCCCCTCGCCGCCAATACCAACGGCGATCCTTCAGACACCCCAACGACATGCATCCTCCTGCTGCACGGTTTCTCGGGCTCCTCGGCCTACTTCACCCGTAACGCGGCTGCTCTCACATCGTCGCCATCACACCGCTACTGGGTCGTCTGCCCGGACATGCGCGGCCACGGCCGGTCGGGCCACAACCCGTCGCGCGGCGGCTACCACGTGGCGCGGCTGGCCGCCGACCTGCGCGAGCTGCTCGTCCACCTGCGCCGGCAAGTCCCTGCTGCGGCGAGGAGTAACCTGCGTTTCTTTCCCGTCGGGTGCTCTATTGGCGCTGCCGTTGTGTGGACGTACCTCGAGTTGTTTGGCGAGCGCTGGCGGTCCGAAGGTGGCGACGACGAAGGGGAGCTGTTTGCGGGGTTCGTCTTCGTCGACCAGGCGCCGCTGCAGGACCGCGCAGCGCTGGGACTGGGCGGGACCTGGGACGCTCGCATGGCGCACCGTGGGTGCTTCGACGAGGCCAGCACGCTTGCGGCGCAGCGGGCGTGGGCGACAGCAGATGAGGGCGCGCGGGAAGCGACGCATCGCGCCCTCGTGAGCGAGTGTCTTGGGTACCGGTTTGCGCCGGCTGAGACTGACAAAGTTTCTGAGGGGCAGGCGAGGAGGGACGAGGAATTTTTCGCGGGCATCAGCGCCGCCTGCGACGGTGTCTGGCTGGCCCGGCTGCTGGCCGATCACACGCGGTACGACCACCGCGAGGCATGCGAAGCTATCACCAAGCCGTTGTTGGTCATGGCCGGGCGGCGCAGCGGTTGCTTCTCGCTCGAGGGGATGGAGGAGACGGTGCGGAGGGCCAGGAAGCGGGGAAACCAAGACGCCGAGATGATGGTATTTGAGTCGGGCCACTGGCTCTTTTACGAGGAGCCCGACCGGTTCAATCGCGAAGTGCTCGGTTTTGTGGAGCGGTGCACGAGCTAAGAGAGAAATGAAATTGCCATGTTCGACCACACACACTTGGGTAAGGGTACCTTGATCCGCGGACAATGTAATTAGATGGTGCCTCCGGAAAGACTCGTTCGTCAACTTGCGTCCGCTGGGACGCCGACCTGGGCCAGAACATTGGCAGGGCCGCGCTCTAGCCAGACATCCAGCTTGTCTTCGCTCGAGATCCAGACCATGCCTAGCATGCCTGCCGCATTGGTGCTCAGCCCGTCCCAAGCGCCGGAGAGTCTTGGTACTACGACCAACCAGTTGCGGTCCAAAATTACGTTATGGGGCACCGCCGCCTCCCCTTCAAGCGCCGCGTGGCCGACGGCTCTCTCCGCCCGCCGGAGCAGTGCGCGGTAAATGTCCAACAATTCGCGCGGTTCGGGCAACACCCCGTTTCGGAAGCGGCGCATGAAGGCCTTGAAGGGCAGCTTTGGCTCCTCAGCCACGTTGTCGGGCCACAGGGGGAACTCGCTGGCGGGCGCGGGAAACACTTGCATGTGCTTGTGCATGCGGCTGCACCCGCCGTCAATGCCGCAGTTGAAGATGACGAGGTGACGGCGGCAGCGCGAGAGGGACGAGAGGACGTGCCGCGCCGCCGTCATGTCGTCCATGTCCAGCGCCTCGTGCTGCCTCCGGAACCCGTCCTGAGTGAGGATCAGGTAGTGCGGCCGCGCCGAGGGGAACTTGTTTGCCATCAGGAGATGGGTGGTGCCTATCGTCGCCAGCTCATAGCCCGAAACGGTGATGTCGCCTCCGGGTCGGCAGCCGGATGGCCGCGACGACGGCTGGTCTTTCGCATCTCGCGTAGTTTGCGGCTTGGCCGCGATGCCACTGAGGACGCGGAACTCGAACTAGTGCACTAATCAGGAAATGGATTACAGGGAATTGTTTATTGGGGGAAAGAGTGCTAAAGGCGTCTCACCGAGAATCCCCTGTCTGATTGCACCACGGTGCGGTAGTTGGCGTCGTAGACCACCATACCCTGCTGGACCAGGCGGTCGAAGTGGGCAAGGAGATGGCCCTCGTTCAGTTGGGCATCCATCGGTGTTTGGTTTAGTGGTGAAGTAGAGTATGCGAGCAATGATGTGAAGCTGATGATCAGTAGTATCTTCGACTTTTTAAAGGCCAAACAGAATCAAGAATAAGTTGACGCGGATTCTTATAGTTAGCAGGATTGGCAGGAGCGGAAGACTGAGAGAGCATGAGCGATCTAGTAAGTGTCTCAATCCCATGTAGCCAGCGGTTTCATGGCCGTTAAAAGAAGGGATGGCGGCCACCTGAAATTAGCAAAAGCCGTTAACTAACTATTTAACTCCTCACACTTCACACATCACGAAAAAGTCAGTGATAAGCCGCACATCCTGGACATGCACATAGGGTATGTAATAGCTAAAAGTACATGATAAGTCCTGCATGAAAATGTGAAGCTGACATGTGCTTGCTGTCTCACTGGATTCAATGTTGTACCAGTCTAAGTGTATGGTTTCCAGGCGCTGCATATGAGTTCTCTGGTGCTCTTTTGCTTTGAAGTCAGCCATGCTGGCAGGTTAGATGTTGGATTCCGGTACTATGCAGTGGCGTGACCCGGACCGTCGTTTCACCCCCGGCCCTGAGACCCGTTGACCCGGCCCGGGCCCGTGACCAAAACGCGCCATATTTGGCCCCAACCTGGACCAGAAACTCCCAACAAATTTTTAAAATTCCCACCTTTCAAATTTTGGAATCGCCTGGCCTCAACCATAATCTGCGCCATTTGTACGACTACTCATGATTCGGCTAAGTCAAGGTAGACATGCGATTTCAAGCGCTGGACTGTATCATTTCAACCCACTTCGAGTCTTTGACACGTTTAGGACAAATCGCTTGCCGCCTGCCCGTGCATCAATGTGCCTGGCTTCCAATTGGGAAATATCGAATTACCAGATGCTGAAGTTGCGCGGTGACAAGATGGCAACGCCGTGACAAGTCGGCATGGTGGTGTGTGTTCGTGGTTGGGCGCACCCAACCGCATGTTCTCCGGAATGCGAAGCCCTACCAGTCGCGAGTGCGAGGTGTCGGAGCAAAGTCTGAAACAAGACCGGTGGCGCTGGGCGGCCCGGATGTCGACCTCGCATCTTCCCGGTCGTCATACCCGCGAGAAGGCATTTTGGGCGCTAGCACCATGGGAGGTAAGCGGTTCCCAGGAGGCGGACCGCTTGCTGGGAAGACGGGCGGCGGCGGCGGCGGTGGTGGTGGCGGCGGCATGCTGCGGATTCCTGGCCCCGGGTTCCTGTCCGCAAATGCAGTGTTGAACTCGCTGCCGACGGTGAGTGCGGGGAGTGGAAAGGAGCCAAGAGAGGCCCCAGTGCTGTTCCAAGCATCTACCTGTGCATCGCGCATCTTTTGCGAGATCCGGTTGTCCCTTCTCGCCCGGTTGGTGTACGATCGGGCGTTTGACTGGATGGTCCGCAGCCCAGCGCCCATGCACTGTTTTGGTTTGAACCGGTCAGCACTCCATCAACACTGCCCCATCGACTTCGACACCAACGCGATAGGAGGACAACTTACCAGAGCCTCGACGACTTCCCACCTCATGCCGACGCGGTCTGCCAGGCCGGACCACATATCCCTGCGTACGCTCATATACTCGTTGGCTACCATCTCGAGCCGGCGCCCACTGTAGTCGTGGATCCCGCGCCGCTCGACCAGCCGTTCGTACCGCTTGCGGCACGCGTTGGCCGTCTTGGCCGGGAAATGGGCGCGCTGCAGCTCCGCCCAGTTCTGCCCACCCGCCCGCGCCCGCATAAGCGTCTGGTCATCCTCGGCCGTCCACGTGCCGTGGTTGTAGATCGAGTATGGGTACTCGGCGAGCGCCGCTGCTGTCGGCCCGCTTTCGTGATCCGTATCTTGTCCTTGTCCTTGTTGGGTCTCTTCTGTCATGGTATCGTTTTCGTAGCTGTCGTCGTCGTTGCCGTCGCTCGCCACGGCCGTCGAGGTTTCGGCTCGAGTACCAAAAGACGCGACCGGCGCCATGGGAATCCTCGGAGAGCGCAGTGCCTGCGGCGGCGGCGGCGGCGGCGGCAGGGGTCGAAGTACCCCGCTGGGACTGGACGTGGTATTCGGTTGCTGGGCCGCAATCAGGCGGTAACGCCCGGCCTGGCCCCCGGGACCGGGGGGTCTCACGTCCTCGGAGGACCGCTCGGTAGCTCGACTGCCCCACGGATTTCGGCTCGGCGGCTGAAGCGGACGCCGCGTCCTCGTCATGATTTCGCTGCTTCCGCCCCCGGCTTCCTTGGATTTCTTTTTCGCACGCCAAGCCTAATATCCCAGCAGGGAGGGCTTTGAACGGCTATTCAAGGGATCTTGAGATTCAAAAAGGGAATGCTCATTGAGTTGGCAAGCAGTCCTCGTTTCCTCGGCCGCCAACGAGCGGTCAGCTTGGCCCGAGACAATGAGGTAATTCTACCCGGAGATCGGCCGTCTGAGCCAGACAAGGCGTCTTCCGGAAGAAACGACGGTTGTGGAACCTCCTACTGCGAATCAAAGCGGGCCCGGATGCCGCCGCAGAGATGCCGATGCAGTGAGCGTGGGTCTCGAAGGGCGGCCGCAGGAGAAGCGGCCTGGTACATACATGTACTCGCCTTCAGCTTTGGGCACGCCGTTCACTCACCCCGCCGTTCATTGTCCCTGCAGTGTTTCGGCGGCGGAATATCAGCTGCGCCGCGTGCCCTTGTCTCGGGGTCCCTCACACTTTCCTACAACCTTTCGTTAGCCAATTGCGATATCAATAGTTGTAGGCAAGGAACGGCGCCTTCATCAGCGTGGCATACTTAACATACAGGTCCGGTAGGCAAATAAAGAAGCAGAAAATGCTCTTGGTGATGACTTGTAAGGGTGCTGTTGTCGAGTTCAAATAGATATGCTGTGTACGGCGGCCCTCCAGACCGAGACGCAGCTGAACAAAAGCGCTTGGTTTCCCCGGCCGGGTTGCGGCTCGGCCGTCATTCCAAAAGACCTTCCCCCTATCTCCTCTGCCTTTGCTGGCTTTCCTTAGCCTGCTCCCTCTGCTGCACGTCTTCGCTGGCTGCATGCCAAGCGAGTGTTCCAGCCAGTAGCATCCGTTCGGGACATTGCAGAGTGAACCGCAAACCTGCAGCTGCAGGGTTTCACTCTAGTCCATCGGACCAGCTGGCAGACCGTCTGGGACCGATTCAGACTTGCGTCTCCCGGTGCTATGACACGGCCGAATGTGCGCGAGCCGTCCGTCCAGAGCATGCCGGGAGCACGGCTTCCGGCCTAAAGATAGTACCACTCCGGTTGTGTCAGAATGCCGTATTGTTTTGCCTAGCTGCTCTACTGTGCGGCGAGATCCCCAATTTTGGCCTCTCAACCATGCGAACAGAAATAGAGACAGGTAGGCGAGTGAAATCCCTGAATCTGCGGGTTGAAGAGTCGACAATCAACAATCTTTAGAGAAGGTACCACAGCACTGTTATTAGCTGGTCTCTCTGTTGCTGGGAACATTGTCTAATGCCGAGTAGCTAAGGAAGAGAGGGAATGCGGATGATTTCAAGGCCACTCCCTTCCCCTCGTCCTTCTTCTTTTCTCGCCTCTAATCTAGCAGTAGCAACACCAACATAACCCACGGCCAATATGCTCCCTTCCTCCACTCAGCCCACCCAATGCTGCCCATCATTCTTGTTTCCAACCGGCACCCATGCAACCGGACTGGCCTCTCCCCTCCGCCGCAGCTCCTCGCTGGGCTCAATCTCGACCGCCATATCGACCCTCACCCAGTCGCGGTACCCCCTCCTGCGAACCATGTCGATCTGCAGTCCCAGCTCGGTTGCGCTCAGGCCGCGGACCGGGAGGAATATG
Source organism: Corynascus novoguineensis (assembly GCA_033296725.1). Classification (NCBI taxonomy): domain Eukaryota; kingdom Fungi; phylum Ascomycota; class Sordariomycetes; order Sordariales; family Chaetomiaceae; genus Corynascus; species Corynascus novoguineensis. Next base: position 88,543 of record MU857693.1, on the reverse strand, counting down.
ACTCCGCCTCCACATTCGTCCTGCTGCTGTCCGGGCCCCATCATGCCCGCCCAGACAAACGCCCGCTCAACTTCGTAGTCGATGGGCTTGTCGAACCAAAAAGGCGTACGCCGTGTCATAGTCCGAACCTGGTCCATGCAGCGGGCATCGACGGAGCGAAGGAAGAGATCAGCCGCGCTCGCGACGCTGCTGCAAGTGGCATCGTCTGCGCTCATGTCGCTGTCATCGTTGTCGTCTACAATGGCCACCACATCGGCGGCGAAGGCGACGGGTGCGAGCTTCTGCGCCCGCAGGAGGTGGCCTTCCGGCCTGCCGCCGCCGCCGCCACTGCTATTGCTGCTGCTGCTGCTGCTGCTGCTGTTGCTGCTACTGCAGCTGCTCTTGTCGGCGTTCGTCCTCCAGTAGAGGGTGGCGTTCAGCTGGATGAGGAGTCGGGCGTGTGTGTGAAGGGCGAGCATTTTTGTTCCTTCTGTAATGCAGACGATTGGGTGTGCGGCCGTGTTGTAATTAATAGAGAGATAAGTGCTGAGACGGGATGGGAATCTGGGGGACCTAAATAACCAGCTTCCCAATTATTGTTGGTAGTCACTGGAACTTATATTATTGTTATCGCTGCGTTCAAAAGGCCACGCTTTCAGTCGCGTGAACAATATCCATATTAACTGCGGGATGGTTGTGTGTCTTTGAGTTGTCTTGTAATGATAAAGGAGATAAAAGGATTTGGGGCGATGATTTGAAAGGAATGTTAGTTTTTGCTCGTAACAGATCATTATACCTAAACACAATGAACATCTGGTCTTTTCATTTGGAATACGACGAGAAAATAAGGCTGATAGTTGAATGAATGTTTAACCTGCAACAGAGAACACAAACTGAGCTGTTCTCTCGGTGTCTCTGAAATGACGTACTACCACAAAGCACTATATTAAAATATGTGATGAGGAATAAGGTCAGTTAGAACGCTAACATACCGTATTGTTCTAAAAGTTCTTAGACTCGCATATAAGAGTGCTGTTTGTAGTGGTTGCCGCAACTAGAGAAAACCATGGGAAAGAGAGGGGGGCGGCCTATCGTCTCCGTCCTAGATGGTAAATTGCAAGCCACACGCTGTAGCTCCCTCCGGTACAGGCACCAATCAATGGTTTCCAATGCAAACAATATTTTGAAGCACAGACTAGTTTGGCTTGAAGTAGCAGAAAACGTATGGTCCCTGATGGCGGGACAGATGCTAGTTTCATTGAGTTGGCTCCAGGGAGCATCTTCGCAGGGTACTTTATTTACCACATGGCAGATCATATACGATGTTACTTCGTTAACTTTACAGCATCATAAATGATCCACAGCTACATATAGTATATAGTGTATCTATGCACGCCGTCCTGTTTGTTACAGATCAGTATCTGAACCGTATCGGATACTGCCACTGGATACCATTCGCCTCCTTTTCACCTAATTTTTGCTCGGACTTCGCGCTCGATTAAGCTTACCAAGGCTGACTCTTTTCTAGTAAGTTGTGAGGAGATAGCCGATGCGTGTCGTAATCACATTTTGGAACCAATTCATCGGCAATCTCGAAGCCCCAAGGCGCACCCCAAGGCGCGCTTGATGTATGACCAGCCACCTTTCAGGTACAGCACTGATACTGAGAGATGGTTTTACGACTGTTTCAACTATGCTGAATAAATCCATCTACATGTGCAAATACGGGAACAGAGTCATCTTGGAAGCGACCATGTGACGACTTGAGGAGGCCACTCTCACACGAGTCGCCGGGCAAAAGGGGCACGGGGCGGAAATGCAGATGGAACGTACTGGCTAAAAAAAAATCCTGCAACATCAAGTTTAATGTTATGGTGGATGCCAGTGTGAAGAAGGAGTCGACGAAGCCGACAGCTCCTGCTCAGGTTGAGGGTTCGGAAAAGCTATAGCATCTTAGTGGTCTATTATGTAAGATGTACACGAAACGATCTGCCTAACATCCATTCATAGGTATCCCGTAGGTGCTTGCTACGCTGTCGACCCAATGACCCTCTCCGTTCTCTACAACCGAAGCATTGCCCTCGCTGGCAACAGGCAACTCGAGATCGACGATCCACGGCGGCCGCACCGGCTGCCCAATCACGGCGGCGTTGACAAATAAGGTGCTCACTCCTTTCTCAACCGGCAACGAGTCTCCCGCACAGTGGCTTGTCTTGATGCACTTGCCCGCAGCGTACTCGCGCAGCCTGCGATCCTTATCCGCCACCGCCTCGGGACTATCCCCCTTGAGCGGCAAAACCGATCCTAGATCCGCAATCACCGTTGAGCTTGGTGGGGGGTTATTGTTGTTCCCTCGCCGTTGCTGCAAGTCGCCCTCTTCGTTTTCCTCCCCCTCCTGGCTGGGATATCTGCTGGTGTTTTCGGTTTCCCACCGAACAACCTCGGCCCCCCATCCTTCGTGGATATGCCCGAAGCAGTGCATCCTTGGCCGCGCCCGCGCGACGGCCGCAAACAGCTCCGGCGACCCGACGTGTCGCGAAGACGAAGAGGACGAATAAGGCGGCGGCGGCCCCCAGACCCGGTCAAGTACCCCTCGGGGTGGGCCGTGCGTGACCACGATGTCGGCATCGGCGGGGACGGCAAAGTCATGACCAGGTACCCCTCCTCGGCTGTCGCTCGTACGGTATTGAAACCCTGGAGTGCCAAACGCCGGAGTGTAAGGGGATGCGTAGACAGTCAGGGCGGTGCCGTTGGGGAGGCGGAAGCGGTGCGTTCCTTCGTCGAGGTAGTGGATGTTGTTGTTGGCGTGGCCGTCAGAGGAGAAGAGACGACGGGCGTCACCCGGCTGGCCATGGGTGCGGAGGAGTTTGGGAAAGTCGCGACGCTTGCGGGCGCGGTGCAGCAGGCGCTGGTAGGTGGGCGTGTCGAGGGTAAAGTCGTGGTTACCCGGGATGACGAGCTTGAGGGGCGCGTCAATCTGGCTGAGCAGGCGGATGGCAGTCTTGTACTCGGCGAGTTGCGAATCGGCCGTGATGTCGCCGCAGTGGATCACGACATCGATGGGCTGCAGCTGCTTGGTGTCGGGCAGGTAGTATGCGCCGTGAGTATCCGCGAGCACGAGGAACCGCGTTCGCTTGGTGGTGCCGGACTGTCCTGCTACCGAAGCCATTTCGTATTACTCCCCACACTGATCTCTGCTTTCTTGTAGAAAAACTAATTATGTGGTAAGTCAACCACAGGGTGGCTAGTTGTTCAACGTGGGCGCTGAGGTGGACTGTTTTTTTCCCGTATTTTTCTTCTCCTTTGGTAATGTCATGGTTGGTATTGTCGGTTCTTTTTCGTTTAAATATGCCACACACACCCTTGCAGTGATGATGTAGGTTCCAAATCGGACTCGATGATGAAATAGGGTGGATTTTGCCTCCGGTCTGTTGCCCGCGCTAAGATTGGCTCGCCCTTCTTCGAGGTATGTACACAGCCCTAACCCTTAAAGTAGACTAGTTATTGTCGTCCCCTTACCCTGACCCTCATCCCCACGCAGGCCAGCATGCATTTTACTAGCACGATTGATTGGAGGGTGGATGTGAGAGCAGACTAGATGATTGATTTGGAGTTACGATACAAACGACCCTCCTGTCAACCCCATCATACCCCGACCTCGGAGAGCTTGAACCCTCCTGGGCACAGCTTCTGGAAGACCTCACCTGGATCATACCTAGCCGCAACCTCTCTCAGGAACTTGACATTGTTCTCGCCGTAGCTCGCAATTGGGTCCTGGCTCTTGTCGGCGTAGTTGAGGTATCGCCACGGGAGCAGGCCACCTTCAATGCCCCGCGCGAACTCGCTCACCGACTCGACCCAGGCCTTCACCTTGGGATACGCAAACGCCTCCTGCTCGGGTGTGCGAATCATAGCAGTGGCGAGGAACAGTACGCCGTTGTGCGGCTGCCGGTCAACGCCCATGACGTTGCCGCCCGCCGCGACGCTCCGTTGCCCGAGGAGGGTCGGCAGCGGCTGGAACAGGCACTGTGTGACAAAGTCCTGCTCCGGGATGAAGGCGGTGAGGTCGGCGACTAATTGGTCGTGCAGGGCTGACGCGTGCGCGAGGATGCGTGAATCGTTCTTGAAGGACAGGGTGAACCAGATGTCGCTACGAGAGGGGGGGGGGGACGTTAGGTTCGTGGGAGATTTAAAAGGATGAGTACGACGATGACTTACTGCAACTGGGGAGGGATGTTGTACTCAAACGCCATCTCGGACACGGACGTCATCTTGACCGTGCTGAGTATCTCGGGCAGCGCCAGCCACTTGTCGTAGGCCGGGGGCTTCTCGATGCCAGCCACGTTGGCGTAGAGAGTGGCGACCACAATATCCTTGAAGTCGGGCATGTGAGTGAACATGGCGACGACGTTGCTGTCCGGGTCCTTCTCGACATTGTCGGTAAAGGTCGTCATAGCCTCGATGGCCGATGGAATCACCTGTTTAGGCAGAAACGCCATGCCGCCCCAGACTTTATCGCAGGGGATAGCCGTCATGGTGAAATTCGTCACGATGCCAAAGTTGTTAGACCCGCCCCTGAGCGCGCGGAATAGGTCTGAATGGTTGTCACGGTCGACGCGGGCAACGGTGCCGTCGGCTAGCACCACCTCGTAGGCCAAGACGTTGTCGCACGCGAAACCACGGCGGGCCGTGAAGAAGGTGTTCCCCCCACCCAGCAGTAGACCAGCAACTCCGACGTTGCCCTCCCTGCCCCCAGCAACGGCACGGCCGTACTTGTGCAGCTCGGCGTACACCTCCTTCCACCGGCACCCGGGCCCAATGCTAGCCGTCTCCGAGGCCGCGTCGTAGACGACGCTGTTCAGCTGGCCCAAGTCGATGGTGACGCCGCCCTCGATGTTGTTGGAGCCGGCCCAGTTGGTGTGGCCCCCGGAGCGCACTGCAAAGGGCTGCCCGGCTCCGACTAAGGCTTTGAGCGCCGCCGCCACTTCCTCGGCGGATTGCGGCTGCACAATGGCGGCTGGCCGGATCTTTGCGCTGTTGGACCAGTACGAGTCCTGGCGGGCGTCATAATCGGCGTCGCCAGGGATCAGAATATGGGCCTGGAGGCCGGCAACAGCGAGGCACTCGGCATTGGGGGGCACAGCTTTTGGTGCAATGGTGGTCATTCTGGTGTTGTGGGCGAAGGGAAGAGAGTAACCTGCCTGGGTCAGGAGAGACTAAAGTAGGGTGTTATTCGGCAGGTATACACGAAGGACCAAGATCAGGAAACCAAGTAGAGGAAATGTTGGAAAACGTGGGGAACAGTTGGGATTCCCATTACACGAGGGGCATGCCCCAAATGACTCCAGTATTTGGGCAGCATCAAATACGCGAATGCGAGCACCCCTGGTGGCAGTCCACCATCCTCGTCCAACGGTTGCAAGGGGACATCGCAATGAATAGCCTTGTTTCGTACACATGTGAGACGGACGGCGTTGACGGCTAGGAAGCAAATTAAGGCGGAAACATACGAATACGCTTTGGGTGGAGTTGTTTACGAGGCGGTCAGCGACGAAGCCTGGAAGGCTCATCCATGGCGTTGGTTGGCGTCGTTTTGGTACGCTTCTGGGGTTTTGTTGGCCTCGCTTAACGCGACAAGCGCGTATCCACAACGGCATCCAACCGAGGTTACACGCAGGAACCAGGCACTTACAAGTATAGCCAAGTCCATATTCCTCGCCGACGAGTACGGATCACGCTAGTTTTATCACGAGCACCCAGTCTTGAGACCTTGGGAGTACCCTGATAAGAACTGACCGGTGACATCCAACCGCCCGTTGGGCGTATGGAGATATGGTGCAAGGATCGTACCATGCATGCACTTGTATGCTCATTTTAGACGCTGCCACATGATTGTTAACTCTGTTTCACGGTAAACTACTCCTTCCAATGCCGACTACTGGGTTAAATTTCCCGCCAATGTAGTCTAAACGGACACCTGTGGGCTACACTGCATTACCGACTTACACTAATTTAGTATTCTTTCATTGGGGGCGTGAGAAAACCATGTTTTGTCTGCTTAACGGAGCCCCAGGGGAGAAACAACCAGGGGGCAGAAGGGAAAACAAAAAACAATGGAACCCCCTGACGGCTGGGGTATACCTGTATGCAGTGTCCAAGGCACAGAATTGCCCCCTTTTTTTTTTTTTTTTTGGCATGGCATTGTAGCAAACAAAATCCTCGCAGCGCCGGGTCACCGGTGTAGCTCAGCTATCCTACCCCTTTTCAGTCTCATTGTCTCGACGACACAACAAAGTCGACGCTATCAGTACCGCCAGAGCATGAGCCCCGACACCCAAAAGGTGAAGAAGGCGGCATTACACCACCATGGCAACTGTTCCGACGGTTAACGGCGTGCCCGTGGTTATGCCACCGCCCGATGGCTATGTGGTCGACTTTGACAACCCTCAGCGAAACAGTGTTACCGAGGCATACTGGCTATTCGGTGTTTGGAAACTCTCTGTGTTTGTTGTTCATCCTGCAGCGTGTCTATGTCAGGGCCGTTGTTCAGCGAGTAGCCTTGTTGGAGGACGGTACGCTTTCTCCCGCTTATATCGTCGCTTCCGACAACAGAAAAAGAGAACTTACCGGTTGCCAGCATGCCTTGGGGTGGCGTACATTTTCTCACTGGTGTTACAAATCTTGATCATTCGTATGGCTGCAGCCCTCCCTCCTTGAACACAATCCGTGAACCACAAACCCTTACAGCATTTTTACAGGCGATTCCGCTCGCGGCATAATGGGTACCCATTCTTGGGAGATGCCATTAACCAAGTTCATGCTCTTCCTCAAGGCTCTTTATCAACTGCCAATCCTCTACAATCCGGTCCAATGCGGCGCCAAGCTCTCCCTGCTCCTCGTCTACCGCAAGCTGGCGCCCAGGCGCTGGTACCACGTATCCGTCTGGCTCGTCGGCGTTGTTGTCGTCGGGTCCTCAGTGGCCGTCATGTTTGCCGCCATCTTCGCTTGCACGCCGGTGCGTTCTGCCTGGGACCTGACCATCACCGACGGAACATGCATCGACCGTCCGGCCCTGTACCAGGCCACCGCCATTCTCGGCGCCATCACCGATATTCTTGTGCTCGCAGTTCCGATACCCATAACCATAACGTTGCAGGTTTCTCTCAAACACAAGATCATCGTCCTCACCGCGTTCGGCATCGGTGGCGTGTAAGTTAACGTCTAGGGGAAATAAGGGGGACGGAGGGAGGATGTTTTGTCCACAGCTGACCGTACAAACAGTACTTTCATTCACTTCCATTATGCGTTTCCTCGCACTTATTGACCAGATGGGGGATATAGACCAATCTTGGGGCGGGGGCCTCGTCCTTCTCTGGATGTAAGTGATGAACGTTTCGGTGTTTTTCCCTTCCAAGGCCGCGGGTACTGACGTCCCAATCACACCCGACAGCTTCGCCGAGACGAACTTATTCGTTATTTGTGGAACGCTGCCAACCGTCCGGCCGATGCTCAACTACATTGCCCCACGCATCTTTGGTTCGACAGCCGGCAAATCGACGGCCTACACCCGAGACCGCGGCCATGGAAACTCGAGGAGCCAGGCCGCCCTGAGGTCTGGGAGTAAGAAGGCGACCGTGGGCCGCGAGTACATGCGCTTCGATGACGATATTATGTATCCGCTCGAAACCGTCGTCGCCGTTGAGGGTGGTGACGGTTCTGGTTCCGACGGCGGAGATCGCCACGGCGGCGACAACAGCTCTAAGACGGCAATCCTGCGTGGCCAGCCGGCCATTATGCAGACCAAAACGGCAACCGTTACGTATACGTCCCAGGACTGACAGAAACGATTGGAAAAGTGCTGTTCACAATCTTCCCCGGGAGGAGCTGGACGTTCTGTATAGCACTATGGGCGCTCAAATCGATACCATTTCCTTTGTTCATTGACCCAGTCCTTGTCCCGAGTACCTCGCAACAGTGATAGTGAATCATGTGAGTAATTCGGGCATGGGTAGGATGAAAGACGGCGTGATTTTTGGACGAGAGAAGGTGCGGTGAGCTGGAAAATGTTGGATCACCAATTCGAGCATCATCGCCCGACCGAATCCAGAATACTCGCCACTTTGGGAAACAACTCCTCCGCCCACAACTGATAGCCATCCAAGCTCAGATGTACATGATCTACCAGGTGCTCCTCCGGCTTGACGGCCGCAGCAGGAGGTAGATATGTGACCCTTTCGGTTCCACACTGCTCCTGCAGCATCTCGACCGCCCGTTTAACCTTGTCGTTCGCTAGATCCACCAGCTCCTTCGACACGTCCCTCCTGTAGAACAACCCCGTCACGAGAACTTTACACCGCCCTTTTTCGGGATTGGCCTGCAACACGGCTCCAACAACCCGCCGCAGCGCGTCCGCGTCGCCGTCCGACAGCCCCTTCTTGGGTGACAGATTGTTCGTGCCCGCGTGTACCACCCACACCTTGGCTGTCCCTCGTGCGGCAAGCACGGGAAGCAATCCCGGTAGGTTGATCTCGCCCGTCTCTGTGTCCGCGTTTGCGTCGTTGCCGCTGCCGACGAGGCGGTATGCGAGGTTCTGTATCCTGTCGCCGCCCACGCCGGCATTGAAGACGCCGTGCAACCGTCTGCCATTGTTTCGTTCGTTTTCCTTCTCGATCTTCCCTTCCGTTCTCTCCACTTCCTTCCCATCAAGATCAAAGAGGGCGTGCATCTTGTCATCGCTCATCATGGCGGGCGAGGGCCAGGGCGCCACAAGGTTAGGCGACTCGCCCGTTGTCGTCATGCGTTCGAACATGGAATCGCCCAGGAGCACGACCGTTGGGTCTTGTGACGAGCTGTGGGACTGGCGGAGAAGGAGCGGAATATGGACGGTTTTGGACGTCTCGTGGGAGCGGACCTTAAACTTGGCGATGGGTCGCAAATCGGCCAGGATGGACTCCATCTCGTTCAATTGCTGAGCGGTTGTTGTGGTTTGGAAATCGGTAACTGGGTTCGTTGTGACGTGCATGTTGTCGGTCTGTCGACTGCTTGGATAATCCGTGGGCAAGTTGAAAGAATAAAGAGGAGTCAAAGAGAGTTTGGAAACGTTCGAGTAATATTTAATGGCGTGTTTTTGCGCCGGTCGAGTGTTGCGGCATGATTTTTTTTTTTGGCCAATTCGAGTGGCCTTGAACTTCTTCAGTCTATGATCCTGTCGAAGCATTTCCCAATTAGGATTTCCATGGCCAATCCGGGCTGAGTCACCGGGGGGCCAAGTCCCTGAAAAACGGCGTGAACAAATAGAACGAACTCGCATAACTAGCCCCCAAACATATCGTGAAAGATAGGACATGCGTAGTGTGAGAGGTGTTGAGTGACGCATGAAACTTGAGAGTTAGCCAAAAGTCAAACTGAAATGGAGGAAGAATAGGAGTGAAAATCCCAGGACCAACGCCCTTTTTTGTTCCAATCACACGATCACAGGGCTGCAGGGCAGATCCCGGCGTGTTTCCCTGAGGTTTCCTGCCTTAGAACTTACCCACAGTTAATTACAGTATGTACGGATACATAGAGAGCGATCTTTATCTGATCCTCTCCCGTCTCTGCTGCCACCGTTCCCAATTTCCCCTCCAATTTCCCCATCCAACCTGGCGAGCCTGAGGCTGCAAGTACGCAACTAGCAAAACCTTTTCCGCACCCTCAACTCAAACCAAAAAGGTAAAAGGATTTTCAATTCCCAAATAGCATTTGAAATGGGCCTTACCGTCATCCTGCGCGGCTTCAAAGTCCCTATCGCCGTTCTCGACCGCTTCCTTGCATCTAACGGTGTGGAGGAGACGAACGGCACCCCTCCCCGCCTGTTTTATCTCCCCGGCGAATGCACTACCGTACTAGATCCCCTAGTCGGCGTGTCCTCGTGCCAAACTGGTATTGGCCGGCGATAATGATTTCCAGGTACGTCCCTTGATTCCACGACGTCAGGACCACGCCCGGTCAACCTACGGCTATGTGGCATACGCCTATATAATGGTCTATAGCCAGCGCATGATCGATCATCCGCGGGACCTACCCGAACAAGCTCCTCCAAGCTTTGCGGAGCTGCGACGCGAAATTCTCGGCTTTCTGCAGGTTCGGGGGGTGCAAGGTGCCGAGGGAAAAGTTGGTGCAAATTTGCTGTTCATCGTTGTTACCGACGAACGCGAGTTTCCGCTTGAAGGGACCTTTATGCGACAGGTAAGTCGCGCTGCTATATCATTCCTCTTTCGATAACTCACACCTAGCTACCCAAGTCTGACCTCCGTTGCAACTGCTGTACAGCAATTTTCGACTACTGGTTCGACTTGCTATACCACACCAGAGGGACGCGCATAGCGTAGAATTAGGGCACTCGCTTCCTGTTGACCTGTAGTCACCAATTCTCTATACTAGGAGATAGTACCAAGGCAATCACACAACTATGTATAGTGGCATGCATAATGTGATCGCATAGCCAGTGGTAATGCATAGCGACTTGCAAGTTCACCACCTCAAAGCAAATCTCATACAGCATCCCGAAACCATAAAGTGGATGATCTATCAAAATTATCTGGAACGTGATTCCTCTCTACTTCATTATTTGCCTAGTACGTACGAGACTTTGCGCGTGTAGGTCTAGCTGGAGAAAAGAGGTCCGAGCGTAGTCAATACAAGGTGCAACGCAATACGTTCACGGCACTATGGTAACTACGGCGAAACAGAGTTTTGGCCAAATTATCATTTCCATCCGTCCACCCAGTGGCTCTTCTGCCCCGGTACGACGGCGTTTGTATAGGGTTGCATTTGCCTCCTCAAATTTTCGAACCCAAGCTTTCATCAACAGCACTTCGTGCATGACCTTCATTATTGCCTCTACAATTTGATTGACGGCCCGAGAGTTTGGAATTGAAAAGCTACTTTAATGGCAGGCTATATCGCCGTCTACAAAAGAGACTCAACTGTCATACAAGCCCTCAGGATGGGGGCCAATGGGCGTTGGCGCACGATGCTCGATATCCAGCTGGGAAATCATTTTCTCCGGATCGAAAAGGACAAGGTCGGAAAACCTCCTCGTACGTTCTTGGAGTGAATTCTTGTTTATAATACATGCGGAGGGCGATTGAACCCTTTTGAGCAGACCGGGACTTTTATGGGAAAACCAAGGTTCGGACTGAGACTGTTCCCAAGTAATGATTACTTCTCCGTTAATATGGACGGTAGCTACCTTCACACAACCATACCGCATCCGGGCGACTTTCAGAACAAAATTTCCCCGAGAAAATTGTCTCCAGAACGCTGGGTCATCACACAAGGACGTTCGGCCACACTGTTGTCATCGGGTGGAATGCCACTAGCGTTAGGATTGAAATGGCTTGGGTGAAGGATGAGGAACGGCAGGACAAATTAAAAAAGGGAAACGAGATTGAGGCAAGAAAATAGAGGAAGTCAGCCAAGGAGGAGGAGTCACAAATGCACCAATTCAGGGCTCACTTTAACCATGCGCCAGACACGAACAAATCTCAACCCTATCGGTCTCGAGTATTTACCAGGTCAGCCTTGTGTAGTGGCACGACGACGATAGTTCAAGGGTTGAGCGACCCTTGTGCGACAGGCAACCGGAACGTGAGAATCCACCGATGGAGCACCTTGCCAGTGATTTGCGAGAAGCGGTATGTTGCGAATATTGCCGACCCCCACGAGGTTTCTGGGAGCGAGGGCGGAAGCGTGAAGTCGAACCTCCCGGACCTGGAAGCGCCGCGACCCAATCGCACGTACTTAGAATGCGCTTGCAACGAGGCTCATGCATGCCATATCCGCATCCATGGAAACAAATTTCTCGGGTCATCTCGATTTCGACGAGACGGGGCTAACCGGGGAGGGCATTTTCCATTGCCCTTCTGTGCTGGGCGAATGTTACTTTGAAAAATATCTTCAAGACCGCACGTGATTAAGAATCTGAAGAAGAGCCACTTCCTTGGAATGAATTCGATGGGAGGTCTGACATACTTTGGAGATGACGGATTAGTGAATGATCAACTGACTGGTCAATGAGGCATTACTAGCACCACGAACAAGCGAGCCTCGTGGCTTGGTCAGGTATTCCGGAAACGATGCAGGTTACTGCATGCCTTTCTTCCTTAGATGGGACCAATTGCCGTGGGACCATACTCGCGGGTCGCTTTGGTGTGGCTGCCAATTTCAAACATATTATCTTTCAGGAACACCGTTCCCTCAACCCGGTTTCGGGGCCAACAGCCTGGATACCAAGGTACGTAGAACCTAGAGCTAGCCTTCAAATTTTTCAATGTGGATCTTTACAATATGCTGGATGCATTTTCACGCCTCATTCTTCAGAATTCATCAATTTTAGGGGACTTTCACATTACTTTCTAAGCAGTTTTTCCGCGGAGTGGCTCACGTGGAAGAGGTATGTAGTGCCGGTCCCGTCCTCTCACAAGGGTCGACGAGAGCGCGGCTTCCAACTCAACCTCCGGTTCTTCCAGTCGGTAATTCCAACACCGCCTCCTCGCTCCGGTGTCGGGTCGCTCGACAACGAGCACACCTTCATCCTCATCCCCACTCTGTCGCCTACTGTAAGGCATCGTCCCATGATTCGCCAGCGGGCCGCATATCGACCACGCTACTCAGTAGTAGCTTTGTCAAAAGCAAAGTGCGAGGCCCAGGGTTCCGGTGCCGAACGTACCGGGCTTAGGCGCCCCCGGCTTCCGCAACTGAAAGAGCGGGTGAGGGAGGAAGAGCGCCTAGAGCCATGAACCATTTGAACAAGGCTCAGGCCTTTCCAGTTCTGGAAGTGGGCTGTTGCATAGCGCTGCAGAAGGAGTGGCAATTAATATAGTTCCCGCGTCTACCCGCCTAGGGTAGTCATAAGCGACTCAGCTTGAAACACGACAGAGTTCGGAAACGACGGCCTCGCAACTCGCAATGGGGTCCGCTCTAACCAGCATTTACATAGGCGGAAAGATGGACTGATAACACAGAAGCAGTGGGGAAACCTTCGATTGTCGATCATAACCTCAAACCCCTGGATATACCGCACCCGCTGGATCTGGCCTTGCACGGTCCATATCCCAAAAATAGACCGGAAAATAATGGGCATGTTCCGTTTTTTTTTTGTGACACCGTAGTTGAACCTACCGGCATTTGCTCGTAGCTGCCTGCGCTCTCACACACTGGGATCGAGGGCATTGGAATGAGGCAGGACACAAGTTCTCAAGTGAGGTTGACGACTAAGAATTTGCTTCTCGTATCAGAGTCAGGGTTGAAATAGCTCCCTCTAAAAGTCGGGAACCTCGGAGCTCGACGGTACATGCACGTACCTACTCGCATTGACGCATTCAGTTCCGTTGCTGACGACGTGTTATTGGGTTCTGGAGTTTTTTATCTTGTCTCACCAAACCACCTGCAAAGGCAATGCAGTTGGCCCCCAGACCCTGCTCACAACCTAATTGCCGACATCGTAGTCCCGAACACGAATCCACGAGGCAGCACACCATACCCCGCCCGGCATGCGTAGAGGTCCTGAGATGACCATGCAGAGCGGTCCGTGGCGTCAGCCGCAACAAGTCTTTACACCTGGTTCGGGTTGCATGATGGCTTGGTTAGCCTCCTTCGCTCTACTATGATTCTCATAGGCGGACACAGGGGGGGTTTTAGCCTCATCCAGACCAGGGTAAGACATCCACGTCTGCTAAACGGACCGAAGATCCATCATCTGTCATGAAGCTTTAGCCGTATTCGAACAAAGGCATCGCTGAGAGGATCCCCAGAGCCATCGGCGGACCTGGGGGCCACACCATACACTCTCCTCTCCCCTGTCGAACATCCCGCCCCTCAGACCCAGGCGGGAAGACTTCAGTGCAATTCATGGCCTATGAGTGATCCGGGAAGGAATGGAGATGGTGTCTGCGTGCCGTGTCTGGGGTCTGGGGGATGCATATTGTCAATAGTCCGGCTCCGGCGATGAGAACCTAATGATGCTACTTCTGAGGCCGCCTACATACCTAATCGCACCTCCATTGAGGTATATAAGCCTCGAAGTCTGACTAGAATGCGAGAACAGTTATCTCACAGATTAGGACGTTACACATACACAACCCTGTCCCTCAACTTTTCAAGCACCTTTTCCTCATGATGCGTTGGCTCTTAGGCGAGTTGGCGACTAGCATCGCTGTGCTGGTGATGCTCCAGCCTGTTCTGGGCTCTCCAGTCCAGCCAGACCGGGTCATTCCCCTTCGACCGAGGCAGACTATCATACCTGGCGGTAAACCTTGTGGTCAAAACAATGCCACTAACCGTGGGTGCTGGAAGAACAACTGGAACATCAATACAGACTATGAAATCTCCCGCCCCCCTGCCTTTAATACCCGGGTGGTACGTTTCCCACCGTCTTCATACTAGATGTGACGTAGCATCACGCTCACCTGCGGACCTGATTTAGTATGACCTGCACATCACTAACGTGTCAAACTGGCTTGGGCCAGACGGCGTCCGGAAACCTGCCATGCTCATCAATGGTAGGTGCTCATTTACTCGTTCGGTTGTTTTTGGAGTCTTACCCTGACACTATCAATAGATCAATTTCCTGGTCCTACAATCGAGGCGGACTGGGGCGACTACGTCGTAGTGAACGTTTATAACGACTTGCAGGACAACGGGTGAGGTCTAGATTGAAATAGATGTGAAACTGGTATTCAAATATACTGACAGCTTTCAGCACGTCCATCCACTGGCACGGCATTCGTCAAGTCGGAGACAGCAACCAGGATGGGGTCAACGGCGTCACCGAATGTCCCATTCCGCCCGGACACATGAAGACGTACGACTTCCACGCACTCCAGTACGGAACCTCGTGGTATCACAGCCATTACTCAAACCAGTACGGCAACGGCGTCGCTGGAACGCTGATCGTGCGTGGCCCGACGTCGGCCAACTATGACATCGACCTCGGTCCCTACCCCATCGGCGACTACTACCACGACACGGCCGACCGGCTCCAGCTGCAGGCGCACATGGTCAGCAACGGCGCCCCTCCGGACAGCGACAACGTGCTCTTCCGGGGCAAGAATATCAACCCGGACGGGCCTGGAGGCGCCTACGACCGCATCACGCTGACGCCGGGCAAGAAGCATCTGCTGCGGCTCATCAACCCGAGCGTGGACAACTCGTTCACCGTGTCTCTGGTGGGCCACACCTTCACCGTCGTCGCCACTGATCTGGTCCCCGTCACGCCGACAGTGCGCAGCACACTATTCATGGGCGTCGGCCAGCGCTACGATGTCATCATCGAGGCCAACCAGCCCGTGGCCAACTACTGGTTTAACGCGACGCTCGAGGCCGGCGGCAACTGCGGCACCTCACGCAACCGCTACCCGGCCGCTATCTTCCACTACGATGGCGCGAGCACCACCGCCTTGCCCACTAACCGCGGAAGCCCCGTGGTGGCCACCTGCGACGGCGAGACGGGTTTCACCCCCATCGTCACCCGCAGCGCGCCCGCCTCGCTCTTCCAGCCCTCCCCCCTCTCTGTGTCGCTCGCCTTCCCGACCAACGAGGCCGGCGCCGCTGTGTTCGAGTGGCGCGTCCGCGACACGGCCATCTCGGTCGACTGGGGCCACCCGATTCTTGAGTACGTGCTCGAGGACGATAATACCGGCTTCCCGGGGTCGGTCAACCTGATCGAGCTCCCCGAAGCGAACGTGTGGACCTTTTGGGTGATCCAGAACACATTCCCGCTCCCCCACCCGGTGCACCTGCATGGGCACGATTTCCTTGTTCTGGGGGTCGGGTCCGACGGGCCCTTCGACCCGGCAACCATGATGGACCGGTTACAGTTTGACAACCCAATCCGCCGTGACGTCGAGCAGATGCCCGGAGGGGGGTGGCTCGTCATCGCCTTCCTCACCGACAACCCGGGCTGCTGGCTCATGCACTGCCACATCGGCTGGCACATCGCCATGGGCTTGGGCGTGCAGTTCCTCGAGCGCCGCAGTGACATTCTCGACGTTATGCACCTCGACCAGATGGTGCCCAACTGCGAGGCCTGGCGTGCCTACGAGCCCACGAGCCCCTACCTGCCTAAGACAGACTCGGGGCTCAAGAAGAGATTGGGAATGGGCATGGGTATGGGTATGGGTATGGGTATGAGTATGGGGACGGAGTGGGACGGGGAGCCGGTGGTGAGGAGGATCGGGTGAGCACACGGGCACCATTACTGGGTAAGGGGCGAGTTAACGATACGAAACGAGATCTTGCACAGCTTTCGATTTTGCGGTGAAGTACAGTACGTTTTTTCTTTCCTTTTTTTTTTTCCCTTACTTTAGTGATTTTGCTGGCGCGGATTATGATCGTGATGCACTTAAGTCAACTACACACAGAGAGAAACAAGTCAGTTTTAACGAGTTGCCTGTGATGATATATGAGTAAAGAGTAGTGTGGAGCCTTGTGTATGAGTAGTTAGGACAAACAAAACCTTCAGTCCTTCCCGAAACGATGGATTAGTTATATAGTGTTTCAGTTTGAGTTCGATATAATATCTGCCCATTTCAGCGGCTTCCGTAAAAGAGAACCAGGCAATGGAGGAATCGAGAACAGTAAACTTGATTTAACGAGCCAACTTTAGAAGGCCGCACAGGCCGCGCAGGTCGCCCGTGATGTCCCCAACGGGTGTCTTCTCAGTTCATAAGAACTATGTAGCACAGGTTTATACGAGTATGGCAGCAACACGACGCGAGAGGAAATTTCATACTCGACGATTCGTTACCACATTCTAGACAAAAGATCCATACATACATTCATTACTACATAGAAACACACATCCACCCCGTCATCAATACGCAACCTGCTTATTCAACCCGTCGAGCTCCCTGTCCCAGCAGCGGTGCTGCGAGATTCCGTAAAAGAACTTCTCCATGAACCCGGTCGCGCCCTTTGCAATGGTGACAACCTCGGTCAGTCTCTCGGGGCGGAGCTCCTTGAGCGTGACAACGCCGTAGCTCTCGTGAACATCACCCGAGCTCGACACTGAGACGCTCGGCAGACCAATAGCCCGGTGGACGAGGTCGACGGCCTCGCCTGTGGCGCCGATCGTCTTGAGGTGGCCAAACGCCTCGCGGATCCAGTGCAGTGCGCGGCCGTTCCGGGTGAGCGCCTCGACCGACTTGGCGCCTCCAGGGATGAAGACGGCGTCGACCATGGTGGAACGGAGGCCTTCAAGGTGGTGATGGGGCTGCGTCGACTTGCCGTTGGCAGCTGTCACCTTGCTGCGCTTGGTGCCAACCACGAGGGGTACGGCGAGCGCTGACGAAAGGGCGGCATAGGCGGCGTTGTACGCCACCTGGTCGTAGCCGTCGGCAATGAGGATGGCTACGCGCCGCGAGGCGATAGTTGGGGTGGAGCCCGGGAACTCAGTCTGGCTCAGGGCAGGAGCGTGACGGCCGTGGTTAGGGCGGCCCTGCTTCGGCACTTCGCCACCGACCAGCTCGGCCACCGTCTGGGCGAGGTTGAGGTCAATGTCGGCGAGGCGCTGGACCATGCGGCCGAAGACGACCGGGTCCTCGCAGTGGTCGAGCTCGAAACCGAAGGCGTTGATGATGTGGCGCTTCTCAATGGTCGACATACTGTTCCAGAAGAGCTGGGCTTGGCTGAAGTGGTCCTTGAACTTGTCGCTGCGCATGCGTGCCTTGATGCCCATCACCTTTTGCGCGTACTCCACGTAGGCTCCCTCCTCCTTGGCCGCGGGAGGGCAAGCCTCGTACCGGTTCGGCCAGTAATTGACGGTGCCGCGGGTAATGGTATGACGGAGGGCGCCGTCGCGGTTGAAGTTCATGACCGGGCAGGTCGGACGGTTGATGGGAAGCTCCTGGAAGTTAATGCCTAGGCGCGAAATTTGGGTGTCAAAGTAGCTGAAATTGCGACCCTGCAACAGCGGGTCGTCAGAGAAACCGATGCCGGGGACGACGTGGCTAGTGCAGAAGGCAATCTGCTCGACTTGGGTGAAGAACTCGTCGGGGTTGCGGTTGAGCTCCATCTCGCCGATGTAGCGCGTCGGAACGAGATCCTCGGGCCAGACCTTGGTGGCGTCAAGAATGTCAAAGTCAAACTTGTGTTCATCGGCCTCAGGGATGGCCTGGATGCCAAACTTCCATTTGGGAAACACGCCATTCGCGATAGCTTCCCACAGGTCCTTGCGATGGAAATCAGGGTCCTGCCCTGCCAGCTTGAGCGCCTCGTCCCACACCAGCGAGTGGACGCCGAGTTCCGGAGTCCAGGTGAACTTGACGAAGTGGCGTTCGCCCTTGGCGTTGATTAGGGTGAAGGTGTTGACGCCGAAACCCTGCATCATGCGAAAGGAACGCGGGATAGCCCGGTCGCTCATCTGGTCAGGTTAGCAACACAGTCCCAAAGTTGAATACGAGGGAAGCTGTCACGTACCGCCCACATAAACATGTGCGTGGATTCTGTGTGGTTAAACTGAAAGTCCCAGAAGTTGTTGTGGGCGGACTGCGCCTGGGGCACCTCGTTGTGTGGCTCAGGCTTGGCGGCATGAATGACATCGGGGAACTTGATGGCATCCTGGATGAAGAAGACGGGGATGTCGTTGCCGACGATATCCCAGTTGCCCTCCTCGGTGTAAAACTTGACGGCAAAGCCGCGGACATCGCGCACCGTGTCGGCACTTCCCCTGCTTCCGAGGACAGTTGAGAAGCGGACAAAGACGGGTGTCTCGCGCGACGTGTCGGTCAGGACAGGGGCAAATGTGAGATCTGCAGCGCTCTCATAGACCCTGAATTTGCCGAACGCGCCGGAACCGCGGGCATGAACGACTCGCTCGGGAATCCGCTCATGGTCAAATCTCATGATCTGGAAGTGGTCAGTCATTCAAAGATCGTATGCGATTCGATTAGCGTGTTGGAAGGCAAACCCGTTCACGAGCGAAAGGATCCTCAAGCAGCATAGGGCCCGTTTTCTCATGGCTGGCAACCCTCAGCCAGTCATCAGCCGTGCCCTGCTTCACGCCATAGTCGGTCGTCAGGCGGTCCTTGTTGGTGGTGTCTTTTGTGTTCTGGGCGAGATCCTTGAGCTTGTCGCCCTCGCGGGAGCCGAGAGCGACGTTAGCCACTTTCTGCACGGATTCAGGAACCAGGCCAGCCATTTTGATTTTGTTGATTGGGTAAGGAGTGCAAACACAATCGGCTGATAATGAACAGTACTGTCACCTTATGGCTGGTGATGCGGGAGTGGTATTTTTAACCCTCCGTCGAGGGCAGCGGCAGTTGGCCATTGTGCACCCGGTTTGCGTGGTTACTTCGTCGTCGTGACGTCACGTAAAATCTTCAAGGAAACCAGCAGCCGATAAAAAAAAGGGCTTTGTTTTTCGAAACCGAGTCGATCGAGACGCGTGGCGGGGAGCACAAGCGCGACAAGGAATAGAAGCTGAGGTGGTGATGTCATGCCCGGAAGTTCGCTGGCTTTATTGGGCTCGCTCTGGAGTGCTTGGCAGCCGTTCTGGGTTTGCATCGGCGTTTACTTGCTGCTCTGGCACTCAATGCCCCCACACAGGCTCATGAAAATGCACTCCGGCCCGGAGCAAATATCCGTAGTCGTTGTATGTGATTGAATGCCACTCCTGCGCTACCTGCTAAGGTAGTACCAAAACTGAGCTTATGGTCGACCGTGCTGTCAAAGCATTTCCCTAACGATTGAAAGTTCGCAGCTCCGCCTCCTGGGCTCTGCATTATTAACAATCTGCCACGCCAGTGTGGAACTGCTCCTCGATGGCCCCAACGTTGGCTTTCTGGGGTTCAACCTCCACTAGCACCTATGTACAGATGCTAACCAGGGCATGCCTTAGAGCGTTAGTCTGAGTTGCACTGTCAACGCCTTAGTCCTATTCAAGCCTGCCGCTCCCAGCAACAGGCTTCCAGGTTATTTTACAATAGAACCCGAATACGCAAGGGGAGTGCTGAAGAAATTGTCGCCTGACTCCAGTTCGGACCCCTGGGTCATCACATGCTAATGTGGAAACTTTGGGAGGGATTCAGTTTAACGACCATTCCCGATGATGTGAGCTTGAATTCGATGCGTACAGAATCAAGAAATTCAGTAGGTTGCTGCTCGTAATCGGCGAACAACAGCAAAGTTGGGAGAGGTGATTGTTGGAAAAATGACCAACTGTCAATCTACGGTTTGGTTCTCTTCCGCCTACAGACTTCAAAGATGGTAGATCTCCGTTGGGCGCAATCGTCACATCGGAGTGGGCAATGCTTGGTCACTCGCACACGCTACTCCGTCTTTGCTCGCAGTTGTTGAGTTCCGGTGATTTTTTAATTTTTTTTTTTTTTTTTTTACAAATATGGAGACGAGGAATAAATCAATTGCGTATCGGTTCAGGCATATTTGTACCTCTATTGTCCCGAGGAACAGTACCGGAGAAGGTGACTTATTTGATTTGCTCCGTTTGTTCAACTGTCGGTTGCTTAGACGAGTTGCTCCATGGGAACATTGCATCAGATTTCAGTGTTAATATTGGAGAAGATGTTTCCATGAGGCTGGCAGCAGTCTAGCTGACACATCAACGTACCTAATGACTTCTCCAAATGCGATAGTGTTGGTGCTGGGATGGTCTATGGTTGTCCGGGGAATGATTCAATTTCCTTGTAAGCCAATTTATAACAGACCTCAGAATGACTCCCTTTCCCGGAACATAACCGCTCCTCCGTTCCAGGTACTCAACTCACCGATGTTCGCCCGGCCCCTTTCCACAAACCCAAACCGTCCGTACCAATCTTCCAGCCCCTCCCTCGAAAGGAGCCAAGTCGTCAAGCCCTCCTTATCCGCGCGCGACAGCCCGTGTCGGACTAACATCGTTCCCAAACCTTTCTTTTGAACATTTGGGTTAACGACAAGCGTACGCAATAGCCATGCCTTTTGACGGGATGGTGGATCACGCAACAGCGGAAGGAGGGCCGGGAGAACTCGCTTCTCCGCTCCCACCATCGCTGGGTTTGCACAGCGGTACGGCCACAACCTGGTCCGCAACTGAATGAGGGAGATCATGACGGGAGAGAGCCAGCGACCTAATGCGCTGTTGGTTATCAATGGTGGCTGAAAGCAAAGCAGGTAGACTTACGACACGTAAGCCAACCTTCAGACTCTCTTCTCCTCCGCCTATCCGTCCAGTTTCGTCGCCACCAGGCGAACCCAATGACCTTGCCTTGGCCAGTAATAAGAACGTCGACCTGCTCCTCGAAACCTAATGTCCACCATCGCTCAGTGAGCATGTCCCGGACAAAGCGCTCAAAGTCGGCTTGGTGTTCGTGACGGTAGGGGTGCAGTATATCCATTAATTGGTCATCCCAGAAGCCCACCAGATACAGGTGGCTAATGGCCCCAAGGTCAGCGTAAGTCGCCGGTCGAATCGAGTATGACATGGTGGTCACGGTGACGCAGTCTGCTTGATGAACGTCGCGTTGGCGTTGCATGAACAGGGAAGCCACCCCCGCATTTGCCGGGCGGGAGGGGCGTAAATACACACATATATATAGCACCTGAACATACCTTGCCTATTAGGACAACGTGCTTATTCGGGTCCAGCAATCCCATGCTGACTCAGAGAGGTACCCTCAACAGTGAAGCCTCTTCTCATCGGCCCGAATGAACAAGTTTAAAGACTGCGCCAGCGCTGTCTTGGAATTTCCTCTCCGTGCTTATCAGGTCGTCATTGGGTTGTCGTGTGAAATTCCCTATGGCCTTCAATAAGATTTTTTGGCGTGAACTGGCAAACAATGACCAGATAGGAAACAAGCTTCATGTCTTCTTGGAGTCGTTGATGATATTGCGCCTCAATCTGGAAGCCAACAAGGTCTCTCGATGATCGCACCGAAGCATGGTCGGAACAGAAAGCCTGAGTGAGTTGGCAACGCTGTATGTTGATGAGCGTCGTCAGCAGCATAGGGCTTGTGCCTGTGCGACGGAAGATCAAAGACGGTGTGAGGCGGTGAGGAAGGATTTCGGGGAGAGAATCTGTTGTGGGTCTAGCTTTAGGCACTCGCCCCACACGGAGGTTTTCAGCCATCCACATCCTCCATGAGCTTCGCTCAGCTTCTTCCCTTTTTTCAAGAGAGCCATCATCGCCTTCATCGTCAGTATAAGCCGTATCTGAAGATTGTTTTCCACTGCTGCATCCCGACAGAATCCAATGAAGGCTGCATGAAAAAGGAGAAAAAAAAAACTTAAAAAGAAAAAGTAAACCGTGCTTCAGCTTGGCGATCTCGTCCAGTAATTTACACCTTCTACCAAAGATGATTAGTTATTTCTCATTTCGAAGCAAACAAGAATCTTTAATGTGTTCCAAATTAGCCTCGGCGTCCGAGGGGCGTAACAACCCCTTTGAGACGCTTAGATGTCGGATAGAAAGCGCGCGATTAGTCTAGAGCGATAACACAAACCACGCCCGAAATGCCAAAACCGGCCTAGAACCCTCAACTCGGCCCTTGGATACTTGGGAATATAAGACATGGATAGGTAGGTTGGCGGGGGAAAACCTGCGATTCATTGATCATTTGTAGCCAAAAGTTAGTCCGTTAACACATTTCCTCTTCGTGCTATCACCCTGGTATTTCTCCCAATTACCTGACAGTCAACCAAACCGTTTAGGTTTGTCTCACATCCACTGTCAAGGCATCACCATCCCCTCAGCCCTCGTGCATCGATGCGCTGGCGAGCCGACCAGGACATGTATTTGCACTCTAACGAGCGAGAATGTTTGGTTGCAGGGTGGTGAAGGTTACGAAATTACCGTCAGGAGTCAGAGGTCTTCTTCAGAATCGTGGCTGCACCGTAACAGGTGATGGGCGGATGTTGTGCTAATTATACGTCACGCCTCTGAGTGAGGCATAGGGGTCTAACTGGCATCTACCAACACTAACAAAACCTGGAACTGCAGGCATTTGGCCATTGAACGGGATCAGTCTGGGAGTTAGCCTGTCCATGTGCAATGTACCTGGTTTCAAAAGTGAGGACTTTGTAAATCTAAACAAGCTTTTGAAGTTGCGGAGGAGCCCACACGCAACGGATTCGGCAACTCGAACACCCTTGTTACTTTCGCACCATGCCACAAAGAAGACCGTTATTGAACCTTCAACGTCCGCAGACAAAGCCTCAGCACCCGGTTGTCCCTCCCTGCCATGCGCTCTAGCTGTCCAACCCGTTCATCCACGGCGCGCTCTAACCCGTGGAGCACCTCGCGTGTGTGCGCCATACTCCCGGATTCACGCAGCCGCTGCAGCACCAGCTTCTTGTGTGCCTCGTTTAGACCTCCGATCTCGCGCCGCTGCTCCAGAATCTCGCGCACTTGCAGCGTCTCGGCGGCCTTAGATGAGGAGGAAGACGAGGTGGTGAAGTAATGAAGCAGCGGGTACGACAGCTTCCCCTCGTCGAAGTCATCGCAAAATCCCTTTTGCGTCGTGTACTGTTGTTTCGTCCAACGGTTAGTTTGCTTCTTCCATTCAAACTTTGGATGTGCTGGGAAGAGAAATAAGAGGAGAGGGATGGTGGCGGACATGCCTGGTCGGAGCTGAGGTTAGAGTAATCATCGCGAATCTGAAAGTAAATTCCGAGCTGGTTGATAAGTCTGTCGACGGTAGATGATAATCTGATGGAAACGTGTCAGCTGCCAAAGACTTTTTAATCTATCCTATCAGAGAAATTCTCGTCACATACTCAGCACCTATGTGGTTACACATTAAGCGAGATACTAGTCGGAAGAGACCCCCTGTCTCTGCCCAAAAGCGTCAGCAGAACTATTTCCCCGACGTTTTGACAGGCATCGCGACTTACTCTTGGATACCATATTGAGGTACTCCTCCTCTGATGGACACGACGCGTGGCGAGCCCAGTGCAGATCATGACTCTGACCAATGTGCAGGTCGCGTAGTTGCTCTGAGGTTGAGATGGATCAGTCGAGGCTGACCTATTGGCCTCGTGGTTAAGTGACACTTACCGAAAGCAATATCTGAGGCTCCAGGTACCACATCCGACAATTCATATGCCTTTCGTATGGCCTCGACAATTGCGAAGCATGCCGAGTTGATCGTCTGTGGGAGTCCAAACACACCGTGCGCCGCGGGATAACCGCGTCAGAGCTCCGAGCCATCCTCGATGTCGTCTAGCCTGTCCGTGCGACCTCATTAATTCCGAATTTAGAGAGGACTGTCGTGATGGAGATAACGAGAGAAACATACATTAGTGAAGCGATGTGTAAGTCGTTAATCACTCTCTTGATCCGGGTCACTGCAGTCTCGGGAAGATTGGCCCACAAGTTCAGTGCATCAGCGAGAGTATCTCGTACCCTCTTTGACGGCATGGACTGGACATAGGTGAACGGTGCCTCTAGATGCTGTGTGTATGCTTGTCAGTGAGGAACCTACATTGACAATATGAAGGCATGAAACATGCAGAATGCTTACCTCTAGGCCAAGGAGGCGGGCAGAGGGCAAACGAAATATGAGGAGCTTGACTTATCCTTTGATTCATTCTCCCCTGCCAGGGTACCCGACATCGAGGATGTTCGTGAACTGCTAGCTGAATCACAATCCCACGAGTATCGGGTGTGTGAATCCGAGTCGCGTGACCCTGCTGAAGAGACAGAGAGCTGTCGGCTCCGCGGCTCATGCTCACTCTCCTGCAGCGCTTCGTCCCCCGGGGTTCTCTCCTCTCACTTTGGCAGTCAGCTCATCCTCGATACCCACGTTGGGATCATAGACGTACTCAGGATGGTACCGGGGGCACTTGAGACTCCACACCACAGTGCTGCTGACTTGGTGCGACAGCGCCCGCAAGTACAGGTCCAGCTTAGGCGAGCGGGGTGCGTCTCGGGCCTTGAACTGTTCACAGAGCTCGAGAAACTGCCTCTCGTACTGATTCGCGGCCTCAATCACAAACCATTTCGCGGTGGGCGCATCGACGCTGCGCCATTGCATGTACAGCCATACGGCGTTGATGGGCTTCACAGCGTCTGGCTTGCTCTGCAACTCCTCCCATTCCGGTCAAAGGAAAAGTAGTCATTGGCCAAGGCCAGAGAGGCATAGCATGGCTGGACAATGTCTGCGACTAGAGCGTCTTCTTCGGGGGTCATGGTCATACCTATCCCGAATAGCATGGTAGACTCGACGAAGCTAATATGGTGATTCCGTTAGGATTTGTCTCCATGTGACAGGTAATGTCGGTGGATTGGACTTACGGTGCCCCTGTGTCAATGATACGAAAGTCGATATATTCTTCCAAGTTGGAGAAATTCTTCGACTTGTCTCGAAGTGTGACGGAAAGCATTGGCTTCCAAGCATCCATGATCCGTGCTGCACACACTTTGTCTGTCTGGTTCAGCTGCGACACCATCTTGGCTTGGATCTGCTTCCTCCCGCTCTTTACGTTCCTGATATTTGCCGTCACTGTTTCCCTTTCTCCGAGGCTGAACTCGTCCCCTTGTGTTGACTGTTAAGATTGTCAGTAGGAAAGAAGGTAAGGAGGACATGAAGGATCTAAAAATTAGTACTTACAACATCCGATTCAACTCCTTCGACAACGGTATCATGGAGAAAGTCGTCTAATAATGTTAGTAAAAAGACTCCCGTTTATTGGGAGTCTTACGAGCTATGGCAACAGGAACCTCTTACACTCCAGGATGTACGCGACCAGTCTCAGCCGCTCCGGCTTGCACAACGGCAGAACCAGAGCAGTGAAATTACCGTCAACAGGGTTGAAATTGCCAAACTCGCCAACAGGTCCCATATAGCGGGCCCAGTCTCTGCGGGCTTCGTGGCAGCCCGCGTTAGCCAAACTCTCGTATCGATGTCGCTTGAGTGGGTATCCCGGGCAGAAGCCATGAGTGGCATACTGTGAGAGGTCCAGGGTTTCGGCCGTGGGTGCATCATCGTGCTCCATTCTCTGATGGGAAGAATCCATAAACAGGTGGACGTAAAAGAAAATCACCAGGTAATTAGTGTAAATAGCTCTTGTTCCTCAACGAGGGCAGACTCTCAGGGACATATGAATTAAGTCAGGCTTGTGTCGCTCTCTACACTTATTGCCCTAAACATGACGAGGCCTTCTGAGAGGACAAAAGAGCTTAAAAGACCACTTCTCCTCAGTAACACTACGCTTCAACTTTGCGCACCTGGTACGTCATGCCGGCTTCGGGCAGGAACTGCGACAATGCCACAGAAAGACCCTGATAATGTCCCTCAGCCCTACTGACCTCACTAGCACATGGAAAATAAAAGAATCGAAGACATCATGCAGTCTGCAATATTAAAACTCCCGATGCTCCATGGATGACCCTTATGACGCCACTGCCGCTGCGGGGCGCATTTTGGACTTTCTTCAACATACTCACCCGAAGACCACGACGGCAGGAGTGGAACCGAGCTGAGACACGATGCTCGGCCAACCCATCCGGGCGGAACCCGATCGACCGGTTCCCGGCCACACGATCTTGATCTTCCTTGCACAGAGCCCCACTGGCTAATGCCGGTGATAGCGCTAGGAAATAGTGTATAATGCCAGCCATGACTTGCTGCCGGATCGTGTGGTCTCGGTCGGTACCATCCGGACTGACGTAACCTAACAAAAGGGAAGGGGAAGGACCCGTGGTGATCGCCCATTTAGTGATCTGCGGAAGACACTCTGAGCTGCCCGACCTGGAAACCAAGGCTCAGAGTTAGTGGGCCAGCTGAATTTGACGATCCAGATTGCTTGGTACACATTATGACATTGCGTGCTTACATAAAGGCTTGCCACGAGAATGCCACTCCGTAAGGACAATGGCGGGCCAAAAGGCCTTTAATGCAAGCCTCCCGTCTCACCTTCGATCAAAAGCCTTCGTGTACCCATTATGTAAGACGCCCTGCACAAATCGACACACCTTTACACCGACACTAGGACGGATACAGTAGATGAAAGAATGATGATGATGCGATAAGAAAAGGATGTACACAGCCCGTCCCCCGCCACCTAGATATTACCTCTTTACCCCCTTCGCCGCCCCTCTCAATCTCGCCTTTAGTTTCCCCACTAGCACCGCCAGCCCGGCCTCGGGCCCCTCGTCGGCCGCCACGAACCGCCGCACGAGTATGTTAAATATGCCGCCAAAAGCAAGCGCAATGGCTGTCGAGGTGAAGATGATGACGTTGTAGGGCATGCTGAAGTCGGGCGTTGGCAGGCTGCACAGCAGCGACGTTGTCCGCAAGTTGTACGCCGCCGCCGCCGCCCGGGCCCCGGCCCCGGCCTCTGCGCCTCCCTCACCCTCTCCAGGGCTCAAAA
Organism: Corynascus novoguineensis; assembly: GCA_033296725.1. Classification (NCBI taxonomy): domain Eukaryota; kingdom Fungi; phylum Ascomycota; class Sordariomycetes; order Sordariales; family Chaetomiaceae; genus Corynascus; species Corynascus novoguineensis. The sequence goes on along the minus strand of MU857693.1, from coordinate 61,219 downwards.
TGGTGATGACGGCGGCGGCCACGTCGAATCCGCGGTTCGCATCCGGCGGGTACTCAGTATACCGCAGGATGGACTTTTCAAAGTCGTACGTCAGGAACACGGTTGAGGCGGGAGGCACTCGCATCCGCACTTCAAGCTGAGTGCCGCGGGCGCGGTCAAGGGCTGGGCGGTAGTAGACTTGTTGAATCAGCGACTTGTTGATGTCATCACTGCGGCTGTTTCGATCCTTATTATTGGACGAGGAGGCTTGGACTGCCACGCGCGCTTCCATGGTATGCAGGTAGATGCGCATAAACCAGGGGAGCGTTTCCATATAGATGAACTCCACTTCGGCGTCGGGACTCGGGTTGCGCAGGATGGTCTGCACCCCGCCGCGCTCCTGGCCATGGCCGGTGAAGCTGCGTTCGGCGTAAAGGAGTGGAGTCTCCGGTGTTAAGATGTCGGTTGAGGCGCCATCATCAGGGCGGGGAAGCATCAACTCCAGCTCGGTTTCGGGCGAAATGTAGAAGCAGCGCGAGACCCCGTCGGGGTTCTTCTTCTCTGCCACATCCTTGGAGACAAAGACACTGCGAGAGTTAGGGACTTGGAGGCACACAGGCGGTACGGTAGAGTCAGCGAGGGGGCAGGTCCCTTTCACAGGCTTGCCGAATATTTGGGAGAGGGTCCACTCCTCCTTGCTGTGATCCAGAGGGAAACATGTGTCATGAGAGTGATAGTGCTTTGAAGTGTTGCAAGGTAATTGGTCACCTGGCAGAGGCCTAGGGATAGGGTTGTCTAGGGACTGTCAGCAAGCAACCAACGACGCTTCGTGATCCGTTGGGAAGACGACATACCCCTCGGTCGCTTAGACCGTTCAATGTCAAGAACCATGTCAATTGTCTGCTCAATCTGGAGGACACATTCCTCGCCAGAGGGGCAGATTGGGCGAATGTCAATGGCCATACTCTGCCACGATGCGTCAAACAGCTTGTGTCCGTCGAGTAGTGTCGCGATCCCGGCCTTGCCCTTGCATGGCAGGAGCTTCAGGAACGGGGTGAGATTCTCGGTACAAACCACCTCGTGTGGCAGCACACCGTACAACAATTGCATATCTGTGTCCGCAGCATGGTCGCCCTCGGGTTGGAAGGATACGACGGGGCGTGTCGTCCGCGTGCCGTCGATGAAGTTGAGCGAAGCGCAGAATAGACCCGACAGAGCATTCGTAAGGGTCAGCCATTTCTGGTCGGCTCTGCGGTTCAATTGTCAGTAAGAAACAGACTGGCCCGAGGTAAAAATAAGTGCCTTACTCCTCGTCCGTTTCGGCCTCGAGCCACGCCCACAGTTCAACGCCGGTGCCGCCCTCGCGAGCTCCATTCCATGGTCTGGCGCCCCAGGCCTCGGCATCCCACCTCCCCAAACTAAACCTCAGATGAAGCTCGCGTGTGCCGGCATGCTGCAGGATCTGGCCGAGCGAGCGCGGGAAGAAGCGAAAGTTGCCCTTTTCAAATTTGGAGAAGGTCGTGTTGGAGCGGAAGTTGAAACTCGCGAGGAGTGCCGACAGAGGCAGCGGTCGCAGGTTCAATTGTTCATGATAGTCGGAGGATGCCGTAGTGGGAAAAACACAAGAGGAAAGAAAAGTAACCCAAAGGAACGACAGGAAGGGGAGGAGTTGGCGCATCTTGCTTCCTCAGCGCCGTTTGGCCATTGGCGCATGGATCCGCGAGAAGGAGACTTGAGGTTGAAAGAGATGGTTCTTGGCGGTCGCGGGACAACGAATGCGAAGACTGCCCCTAACAAGGGGGCCTCCAGGAGCAGGGGGCGGGCAATTTGGAGCCTCGAACATCGGAAACCTCGCCCGCCACCGGCCATTGGACCCCACTTCCCCAGCGCGCTTTTGCAGCCTTGCAGCGCGGCTGTCGCCGTTCCATTCATCATCTCCAAATTTCCATCTGCAATCCTTGCCCAAATCCAAATCTCAAAGCCAAGCACCTTGCCGGCTGCCGCTCAACAACAAACACCGGCATTTTCAACACATTACCGCGAATAACCTTCTACAAATATTCCATCGCAGCTTATTACATCACGCACAATGGCTGCAGAGCAAAGAAAGCTGCTTGGTAAGCTCTTTACCCGTTCCATCTTCTTCTCTTGAACAACAGCAATGCAATGCTAACATAATTACCCTCTTCAGAGCAGCTCATGGGCGGTGGCATGGCCTCGCGCAGCGCCCAGCTCCCGCTCACCGACCCCAAAGTATGCCGCTCCTACCTCGTCGGCACGTGCCCGCACGACCTCTTCACCAACACCAAGGCCGATTTGGGCGCCTGCCCGCGGGTGCACTCAGAGGCGCTCAAGGCCGAGTACGAGAACCTACCCGAGGCCGACAAGAAGAAGTACGGGTTCGAATACGACTACATGCGCGACCTGCAGAGCCGCATCGAGGCGTGCAACCGCAACATCGACACGCTGCAGCGCCGGCTCGAGAAGACTCCCGACGAGGTGCGCCAGACCAACGCGCTGCTCAAGGCTATATCAGATCTCGGCTCCACTATTGCCAACGGCCTACTCGAGGTTGAGATTCTCGCCGAGACGGGTGAGGTGGCGCGCGCCTACGACGAGTATTACAAAGTGCGCCACGCGCAGGCCGCAAAGGCAGAGCGCGAGCGCGAGCTCAAGGCTCTCTCTGAGACATCTGGGCCCTCGGGCCACCAGAAGCTGCAGGTCTGCGACGTCTGCGGTGCCTATCTGAGCCGGCTCGACAACGACCGCCGCCTGGCCGATCATTTCTTTGGCAAGATGCACCTGGGCTTCGCCCAGATGCGAAAGGCGTACGACGCGTTTCCCAAGGAGATGAGGGGGAGGCAGCGGCCGCCCATGTCGATGGGCGGTGGGGATGAGGATATGGGTGGTGTGCCGACCGGCCCTGGGGGAGGATATGGCGATGGCTGGAAGGGTAGGGGTTCGAGGGGCGGTGGTTTCCGTCCGCGTGGGCCAAGAAGGGGGTGGTAATAAGAAACGAAACAAAAAGACGGGCATTGAGTTGTTGTGTTGAGGATTGCATAAACTGGCGTTTGGCGTTAGGTGTGATCGGGTATGGCAAGATATCACGGCGGGCAATGCTTTAGGATTTTTGGACGAAGCACGTTTTCGCATGCGAGATCACATTGAAAGTCTGATGAGATGCTCGCGGTGATGGCCAGGTGGTATTTTGATCGCCAAAGGGGCAGATCCGCAAGTGCTGGGTACCTATGCTTCCGTAACGTCGCTAATCACGAACCACCCTGCCAGCCTGGCAAGCTCCCTAACTTGGAGCATTTTCTACCCGTTTTTTCTCTTTTGTTGACTACAATCTTCTGGGATATCAAATCGAGCCATCGCAGCTATCAGAATAAACCGTCGGCGCTGAGCCCTGTTCAGTCGAGCGTTGCGCTTTTAGCGGCTCGATAGTTGGGTTGGCATCAGTGACTGCTCGTCGATCGAGTCTTTTACCACATCTCCTACGATGAGTTCTGCCTGGCGTCAATATCAGCGGCCACTTCCTCGTCCCACTTGCCCACCGGCGACGCAAGCGGAAGTTTGTCGCCAGGCTTCGATACCCACGCAGCGTCTGCATTCTTGGGCGCTGCACCAGATGTCGGCAGAGGGGGGAAGTCCTCCTTCTTCAGGTTGGCCTTCTCGGGCGGAGACGGCGCCGCAGCTGGTGCGTTCTGCCGACCGTGATCCCGCCCATTCTCTCCCTCGCGTTCATCAAACAGGGCCTGCCCCGCGCCTCCCCGTCCACCCCTTCCCCTCCCGCCCCGGCCCCTACCCCCCCGGCCCCTCAACCCGAACCCATCAAAATCCCCGCCCTCATCCGCCGGGCTACCGCCACTACCACCGGCAAACCGACTCCCTCCCAGCCCAGCTCCGGACCTGGCGCCCCTCACCCCGCCATGGGCACCCTTAAAACCTCCCCTCCTCTCGTCCTCACGGCCGGCGAGCTCCTCCTTTCCGGCGTCCCAACCGCCGCCCTCTTTGGCGGCCATGGCGCGGAGCTTGCGCTCGCGGTTGCGGGCGCGCTCATCTTCAAGTCGGCGGCGCTCCTCCTCGGCGGCGCGGCGACGGGCGGCCTCCTCAGCACGGCGGCGGCGCGCCTCCTCCATCCCGCGCGCTAGTGCGACCGCGTGCTCTGACTCGTCACGCTGCGCCTCCTCGAACCGCCGCGTCTTCTCGGCCGCGAGCAGTCGCATCCGCTCCATGCGCTCCGACAGCTCCGCCTCGGTCAGCTTGGTTCGCGGGTTGGCGCCCGAATTGAGCCGGGCCTGCGAGACGGCTGAGGCCGTGTTGTTGTTGTTATTGTTATCGTTGTTGTTATTGATGTTGTTATTGTTGTTACTGCCATTGTTGCTTGCTGGGCCAGGTGTCGTTTTGGCTGGGGTTGTTGTTGTCGGCGGCGTGTTGGAGGAGGAGGATGGTTCGCGCGGGCCAGTAGGGGGTTGTTTTGAGCTAGTGTTTGGTGAAGTGGGCGTAGTTTCTTGGGTGGAAGGCGAGTCGTCTGCACCGCTGGATCTTGGGGGTCGGCTATCGTTGTTGTTATTGTTGTTACTGGGTGGGCGAGGGGACTTGTTGTCTCGCCGCGGGCTTGGGGCGTGACGGGATTGTGCTAGTGATCCCTTCGCGGGGCGAGCCGGTGCGGTGGGCGCCGATTGCTGCGCGGCTGGCGCTTGTGGTGCTGGCGGCGCTGGCGCTGGTTCTGGTTGAGCGGGAGTGTTCTGAGCAACGACGGGTTCGGACATAATGATTGTTTCCTCTTCCACGGGCTCAATGTCGTCCGAGAACAGGTCGTCGTCGGTACGACCGCCAAACTGATCCTGGTCCATGGTTGGGGTTCGAGAGTCAATCCAAAATCGAGTAGCAGGCTAATAATAGGGTATAATAGTATCTACTATTAATGTGAACTGCGCAGAACTGGTGCGTCCACACAAAAGGTTGTGGTGAACTGTTCTGGGAGAGGGACCTTGGGGGATCGAGAAGCTTGCTTGAGGTGGGGGGAATAGCCTTGTGGGCGGCTTTGGTCCCTTGTTCTTCGCGGGGCAGGATACGCGGCCCCACAGCGGAAGGACCTGAAGGAACCCATGGATTGCGGCAGCCGGTGACAGCTGCTAGCACCGGCAAAGCACTTCCTTCCCAGGCTAATAAATGTTGCTTGGTACTGTTGCCCTCGAAAGGCATCTAAGTAATTGAAATTTAATCAGGACCAGGAAAAACCGCCCACAGCAAAGCTTCCATCTCCAAGAGAATATCCTCCTCTCGTACCCAGGTTGACAGCCCAAAGGCACGAACGCCGCCTGTTCATTCCCTGCTCAACCACAAATAAGCTTGCTGACTTGGAAAGCATGAAGCATTTGCCAACGCCGTTTAAACTCGCATGGAGGCTCGAATATTGAAAACAGAGACACAGCTTCGGCCACGAGTTGGACTCAGAGTTTGCGGAATCATACAAATTTCAAACTCGCAGCGAGTGACGCATGGTTCTGCACGTGCGGGCCTCAGCAACTTTTGTATCCAATTTCTGTCTTGTGAGAGGATGAGACCCAGCAAAAACGGCAAAAAATGATGACGCAGTAGTCGGCAGGAATAATGGTTCATTTTTCTCTGTCGAGTCGTTGCGAGCAGACACCGAAAAAGCGTCCTGTCTTGTTTTCGTCCTTTGGTAAAGGAGTGGCTCTGAAAGGTCAGTCTTGAGCTTCATATTATCTTCATTACTGCCCAGGTATCAATATTATGCCGATTCTTCGATGGACGCTGCCATTCCATTCTTGTCACTCATTCATTGGGCTGTTCACACTGCCGTCCTCGGTTCACTGTCCCTTGGCCTTCCACTCCTGGATGATGATATCCGCAGCCTGCATCTAATCAGCACACACAGTCAAACGCGGTACAAATCTCTTGTTACGACTCACCTTCTCTCCCACGGCATAAGCTGTCGCGCTCAAGTGCGCTCCCGGCAACAGCGGGATGATGCTCATGTCCACGACCCTCAACCCTTCGGCCCCATGCACCTTGAGGTCCGGCCCAACCACGCCGCCTCGCTCCTCGGGGAGCATGGCGGCTGTACAGCACGGATGCATGAAAGACAGCGTGCTGCGGGACCGCACGTACCCTTCAAGCGCCTCGTCACTCCCAGCGACCTCTTCGCCGGGCGCCGTCTCGGTAGCGCCGCGGGCCTTCATCGTGGGTGTCTCGAGCAGGCCGCGCAGGAAGCGCACGTGTGCGAGGTGTATCTCGACGTCAACCGGGTTGGATCCGGCGCGGTAGTCAAGCACGGGGGGCCCGAGCGGATCCGCAGCGTCCAGCCGCACCGTGCCCCGGCTGAGCGGGTGGAGCAGGAAGGACGGCGCTGCCGCCTGTGACGGCCCACTCGTTGCCCACGGCGTCTCAAGGCTCGGCGCCTCCGGGTTGTCGAGCAGATCCGCAAGCGTCAGCAGCTGGGCCTCGTAACCCGCCACCATCGCTGGGACCGTGCGGAGGTCGACGGGAAGATATGATGAAGCAGTGCCGTCGGTCGCCATGGCACGGATCATGGCCGTGATCTCGCCGTGGTCGGCGGTAACGTGCGGTAGCGATACAAAGATGGCGCTGTTGCCCCCCGCCAGCATGTACGGGCCGCGGGCAGGCTCTTCGTCGAATCCGGCAACGGCGTCGGCTTTGAAGGTCGCGTTGTTGACCATATCGGAAGGGAGCGGGAAAAAATCGGTGTACGGCTGACTGTAGTTCCAAGTAATGCTTGGGCCGGAGTGGTCCTGGAAATTGGAGCCGACGCCCGGCAGGTCGAGGGTGACGGGGATTCCCGCGCTGTCGAGGAACGACGCCGGGCCGATACCGCTGCGTTGAAGAACGGTCGGGGTGTGCAGCGCACCCGCCGAGACAATGACCTCGGCGTTCACGGTTACGTTGAAGAGGTGGTCGTCAGCAAGGGACCGTGCTTCAACCAGCGGCGGCCCGTCGCTCGGTCCGTTCGGATAGACCACCCTCACAACCTGGTGCTGAACCAGGAGGTCGTAGTTCGCCCGCGGGAGCACGTCCTCGTAGTGGCCGAGTCCGGCGTGCGACCGCCTTGCCGTGATGGGGTGCTGTGAAGCAGGAACCCAGCAGATGCCCTCTTTGTCGCCGCCGGCGCACTCAGTTGCGGGGTTGATGCCGATCTCCTGCCAGGCCTTGTACAGAACGGGTTGGTCGGCCCATTGGAAGGCGGACCAGCTGCTGTAGATGGGAGTTGAGTCGTCGCCGTAGGCAGACACGTCCCATGTATAGTTGTATTTCTCGGCAACGTCTGCCGGTGGTTCCGTAAAGGTCACGCTCTACCGACAGTGAGAACTCAAGTTAAGCTAGTACGTGTCTGATATCCGCACTCACCTTCTTGAAGAAGGGGAAAATCCCCGCCCAGTCCCATTTGTCGCTGGACTGCTCGAACTCCGGGCCGCCGACTTCTGCCCAAGCATCGTAGTCGAAGCGGGACCCGCGGTCAAAGAACATGCCGTTCACGGCACTACTTCCGCCCACGACTTGACCGGCCTTCACGAACGCCGTCGTGTTTGCCATGTCCGGATTTGGCAGCGAGTTGAAAGACCAGGTTGCAGCAGCATCGGGATGGGGTGTAATCCAGTCAGTTGGGGGATCAAAGGTTCCTGGGGCGTATTGGACGTCGCCATACTCGATGACGAGAACGTTTTCTGCGAGGGTCAACTCAGGTTCAAATTCAATCAACAATGAGATGTGCTGCGTGACTTACTCTCAGGAAAGGCCTCCGTCAGCCGATCGGCTACGGTAAGACCGCTGGTTCCGCCGCCGACGACGACAAAGTCGTACTCATCGCGGAGCTGTGAGTCCTGGCGTTTTGCGTGGAGACGCGGGATGCTCGCTGCGCTCGTCAGAGCAGTGAAGGACACGAAGGCAGCGGCAAGGGGACCCATGGCGACCTTTCAGTCGATCTCTCGTTATTGAAGCAGCAGATTTGTTGGAGATCCCCTTTTTCCCACTCAGACTCTCAAGTCAGGTGGTCGGCATCATTCAGCTTGCCAACGGGGCTGGGCGCTCACCCCCCATCATAACTATCACGATGAGCCCCAGGTCTCCGCTCCGTACCCTCTTCGTCAGCAACCCCGGCTGCCCAGGAGCGCGGACACGGCGGGGTTGCAGCAGGTATCAAGGTTGCTTTCCTGCAGGTAAATGTATCCGGGTGCAACGCTAACCAGGTCGGTTTTCGGATGCGCATACCTGAGGGGCTGGCCGGCCCCCCCCCCCCCCCCCCCCCCCCCCCCCCCTGGTGTGATTCGTCGAATGCAACGCGATTGAGAAAGCCCTGTCAAGCTGCAACGCAAACCCGCGCTCGCCGGTCACGTCTGGGTTGGGAAATAAAAAACGGAAACCAATCGAAAGTGAATGGATGTGTCAATCACAAATCCCTCCGGCCGCGGCAATGACCATGGACATGCCGACTGGGCCGGCTCCTTTCTCACCCCCTGGCATACACCTTTGGCGGCTGCTTCAGTTCTTCGTTAGGACCCACCACGTGGCCTACGTCGCTGCTGGGGTTGAGCTCCGCATCCGAGTCCATGTTGGTGATTTGGGACTTGTTGTTCTGGTTGCTTTCGACCTGGGTCAAGACGAGGGTGGTGGCCCCCTCTGTCCAAGACAGGGCCGAGTCCACAGGGGGCGCCGCGCCCTGGGCTTTTGGTCGCCTCCTAGGCCCAAACGCGTTCAAGGGCAACGACCCAATGGTCCTTGGCCGGGTCGACTCGGGATCCTCCAGTGACTGGTGCTGGTACGAGAAGATGCGATCCGCCAGTGGCCCAAACGCCTTGGCCAAGAGCGGCCTTAACGTCGGCATGCAGCCACAGATGACGGCGGCGTTGACTTCGGCTGTCGACCAGTTGGCAATGGCGACCAGGTCCCAGGTGAGATCCGGCGTGTACAGCAGCTTGTTAAGGATGACGGTTCGGAAGACGGAGATGAGACAGACGCTGCAGCCGGGGTGAGCAATACGAGCAATGCAAAACCGTCGTGACTGGCTACGGTAAGGGAATTGGGCAGACTTACAACAAGCCAAAGGTGAAGACAACCAAAAGCCCAATTTTTTGGCGGAGAGGAACCGTCATTGTCATCACGACCGGGATCGGGATGATGAAGATGAGGAAATCCGTAATAATGTGTAGGTACGTCAGAGCCCACCAAACCGTGTCGGGGTGGCAGCGCCCCTCGAGTTCGCCAATCCAGACCTTCGCGAGTGGGATGCACATGGTCAAGTACATGCCGACGCTCCAGGCGTTATAGATGCCAACGATGGCGATGACGACCCACGTCGTCTTGCGGATGTATTCATGCGTCAAGACGCGCAGGTACAGGAGGAGAATGGACAGCTTGGTGAAGCAGAGGCTGAGATTGTAGCAGAGAGTACCGAAATAAGACCACTAGGTGTTGTTCGTGCTCGTACGTCAGTCACACTAGTCTACGTTCGCCTCCGTAGAAATCGCTGACGATCTAAAAACTGACCTTGCGGTAACCCGAGAATTCCTCATCTGATACTTCGGCGAGATGGCGACCAAGACCGCTCTGACTTTCTAGTTTCGCCTATCAGCGTTTTCCGACAGGAGTACATACGGCATGAATTGTGAAGCTCACCCATGATAACAAAAACCCCAAAAACCACACATAGAATCTAGTCATGGCCAAGATTAGTAGGTACTCCAGCTCCACAGGCCCTCGTTGGAGAGCTTTTAGCGGGTCGGGACAGCGTACCATGGAGACTAGCATGCACCAATCCTCGCTCTTGACAGACCGGAGCAGTTTAGCCCGGACATAAAAGCGCAGGCTAACGGCCATGGCCGACAGAAACGTCATGGCGGCGACGCAGGCCACAATGGAGCCAGATCTGTCTCCGCTCATGGTGGTGACGGTCACCAACGCAGTGGGACGCCGTTGTGATATGGGGGAAGATGGCTCCTAGTGAAGAGGTGCAATGGTCCTCCATTCATGTCGATGTGGACCGACCACGGGGCAAGCAAGGGGTTAAATCATGGGCACCGGACGGCATTTATCGCCATTTGGCAGCTACTTATCGAACTGCGGGATCCTAGGGCACTGAACATCTGAAGAGAGTCGGTTGCAAGGGCAATCTGGCCCGAAGAAAGGCATCAGGTCCAGAGAAGAAAGGTCTCAAAACCGTCCAAGAAGCCGGTGAGCACCCCGGTGTCATAGTGCGTGTAGAAACGGGGGCTCGGAGGCTCTGAGACATTCGGGTTGGCCAATCGTCGCCATCGACGGGCGAGAGATTGGCACTCCGGTTTCCTATTCAAGGTTTATGTGGCGGCCTGGACGCTGACGGACGCAGGGGCCTATCTCCCCGGACGCCGTGGACGCAATAGAGCCCCCCGGAAATTTGTGCTGCCGGCATTGAGGCTGCTTTAACCTTCGATTTATGCAGCCACACAATCCACGGCGCGTTCCACGGCAGAAGCGGAGATGCAAGGGCAACACGAGGAATGCATGGTTCCAACCGCTTGGATCTTCGGGCTGCCGAGATGATAGGCTTCACAGATGGACACCCACAAGCGCGCTTGGTGGTTTGGTAGACATCAGGTTTTTGTGTGAATATCCGCAGTTTATTTCAAAATTTCAACGCTGAAAAAGCGTTTGGAGTCGAGAGCTCAATCGCAGAGCCCGATTGAGCGTTTGGCGGAAAGGCCAAACACAGGGATTCCCGTACCAATTTAGGGCAACACCTGGTGGCACTGAAGAAGTTGGAAAAATGATTGGGTGTAAGGATGACGTATAGTATAAAACACTGGAGCAGCTTGGAAATAGGTTCGTATTATGAGTTGTCCCTTACAGCCAGCACCGGCTCTTAACGGCTTGACTCGGGACACATCAACACATTTATCCACGAGGTGCCTTACCTGATACGGGATGATTCAAGGTTAGAGCTAGTCAAATTTGCTCATCGAAAACCAGCTAGAATCGGGCTAGAACATGTCGAAACAGAAGGTTGGACGAGCCTGTTCCACACTGGATCTACCTACTTAGGACTGAGCTTCGTCAAGGCGCCGATCCCGCCACGATTGCGGGTTCCTTGGGCCCGCCTGCTGACTTAAGGGCGTGATTATGGGCGCAGTAAATAGTTCTCCCAGCGTCTTGTGACCGAGCCGCTCATGAGCAGGACCTCCTTCCACCGGTCGGTTGGCTGCTTAGCTTATTTTGGGTATTAGCATAACGTTAGTCACTTACGGCCGCCGCCTGTTCGAGATTATCTTGGGAGGCGAGTTTTGCTTGCTGGGTACGTACTTGATTCTCGATTGGATGCCAGGTTGACACCAAGAATATATCAGGTAGGAATTTCAAGGACCAAGTAACCGGCCGTCAGGCATGATTGTTGACCACCTCTCACGCCTTGATTCGGATGCCGCGGCCAGCACACTTCACTTGTATCAACGAGATTTTGGCTCTCTATCCGCGGTTGGCAGCAGTTCCAGCAGGCTTGTAACGTCCTTAAATGAGCAGGCAGAAATGGGCTTTCGAAGTGAAAATGAGTCTGACTTGACGTTTGGAGAGAACGTTGATATTGGCTACTGGCCTATAGCTAACCTCGTAAAGGTGATGGAGATGCGTACTTCATAGCAATGACTTACAAAAGGACACGCTGCGGCAGTAAGGGTAATAGCCAAGGAACCCCTAGAGCGAACAGCTTCCGATTTTGATGTTGAAGAGAAATTACTTGGTTATCAGGTACCCACAGGTTGTTGGTAATAGAGAATCGCGGCGAGTCAGGGCACAATTTACGTTAGATGTGCAGTAATCTCCTCCTCAACGTCAGTACAATGCGAAGGGGGTGTAGAAACCTCGCCTATAGATTTAGTAAGCTTCTACGGCATTGAAATCCTGCATATCAGAAGCCTTTTACACTTATCTTCGAGGTTATCAGAAAGTCTTCTACAGGTACAGCATAGCAGGTCTCAACCAGCGACAAGTGCTAATGTATTGTACCCTGATTGCGTTTACGCACCAAGGGAAGCCACCCGCAGCAGACTATCTTAGCGTGATCTGTCCGCCCACGGGTAGGTATATTTAACCTTACAAAAGGCCGACTAAAGTAATCCGTACCTATGTAGGTCGTCCGCAGCTGACGAAGAGAACAAGTTGACAACTATTTCGGTACCTATTTCTTGTTCTCATGGCGGTTCAGTCTCTCTGGTTCGTTTCTGACTCAAACCCCAGCCAGGTGTCTTATTACACACAAACAATGCATTTGAAGGCACCGCCACGCCATGTGGTGCCCCGAAAGCCTCCTTCCCTAGCTTGTGAGTTTCTCTGGTGACGGGTGGACCGTCTTCTGCTTGACCATCTTCTGCCTGCTTCTACCTTCGAGAGCCTCATCTGACCCCCGCCTCCGCTTCCCTGTCTGATCAAAAGCCTCGCTCTCCTATACCAACTCATACAATTGAGCAAAGGAGATGGTAATCACCCCTTGGGCCTTTTGGATTCCGGGGCAATCAAGCTCGTTACCGAAATCCTTCAGCCAGATCCGGAGATTCCGTCCGCCGTAGACCAAATTCCCATTTGTATCCCGAAAAGTGTCCTTAAAGGTCTCTTTTGCTGTAAGAATCGTTTCTCCCTTTTCCTTGGTACTCAAGGTCGATCCCAATGACAACCTGGGTTAATACATTTGAACCTAGGATGTATTTATATACGAGGAACGGCAATTCTTGGAATTTCTGTGAATGTGAGACCTCCAGGATGACACCAAGCTCTGTCGCAGCTCGATGCGCAAACGACCCGTCTAGGCAATGGGAACCACCATCCCTCTCAATCTTAGGACCTGCTCTTGCGCGTATGCCCCGAGCGAAATCGGCAGCGACTTGATCGTTACCTCGCCGTATGTTGATTAACTGCTCTGTGACTAGGTTTCGAATCCTGCGATAACGTCTTCGTAGACAGTGCCCGCCGTACGTAGGACGAAGTTGGCGAGCTAAGGGAAGTAGTCGTACCTAATCAGAGGTTAGCCAATACGGTGCTGGATAAATAGGCTACCTACTTTGGCCAGCGGTAATCCCCTTCGGCTTCAAAGCGCGCCTCAAAGCCTTGAACTCGTCGCGACTAAGGCTGATACACCACCACTCCTCTGCGATTGCAAGGAGTAGGGCTCGCTTTGCTTGTTGATGTGGCATGTGAATGTGAAATAGAAGGGTTAGGGTTAATTAAAGGGCCACGGCTCCACTTATTTGCAATCAGGATCCCGAGTTTTCTACTGCCTATGGTGTACTGAGGCAAAGGGCAAAACATAATATAAGTACTGCAAAGTAACACAACTTGGGAAATGGAGAAGAATGGGCAGCTCCCCCCACATCTCACCCACAACAGCGCAGCGCTCCAACCCTATGTACGCATTGCCGTTTATCCTACCAAGTACTACGTAGCCGATCCAACCTAATTGATGAGTGTAACGGGCTCACTACACATACTGAGGGCTTTGCCAACATATGGTGAGCTTCGCCGTGACATCCGAGCCTGATCTCTACATCACCCAACGGCAAGAGTATCGCCGATGCTTAGCATTTTTCACGTCAGCCAACATTCGGTTTGAAGCAACAAGGACAGCGGCGGCACCTTCGTAGTTTCCATCCAGCTGGGCCGACATTGAGCAGGTGATGCGCCTTGTATCAAGTCAACATCTCCAAATACGTATACCGCATAAGCACAGAATCGCCACGTTGAAGCCAAGCTGTTATTGTATCTATTTATTGAAAGCTGTTGTGGGTCTGGGCTCAACACCTTCGCCCCACTGAGGCTACAGCCATCCACTCGCTCTGAGCTTCTACGTCCGCAAGTGGCCCGACATGGACATTGGCGTGGTCCACGGACCACGTCGGCCACTCCTGCTCCCGCGGCAGGTGAAACCGCGTCCAGGTTATTATTCTTTTGCTAGGGCGCGGTGCTGTTTGTTTAGCACGAGCCATAAGGCGAGTACTAAGGCGGTAAATAAGGATGGCCTTGTTTCCTGACCGGCAATGAACGTCGATTGGGTCTCTAGGATAGTTATTTGCATCAAACATCCGTCCTAAGCTGCCTGACTGCCTGACTAGAATCGGCTGAGCATTCAATAATATGACGCACAAAAAGCGGAGTGCCCGGACCTGCCATGAGGCTCTCGTTCAGGCTATTATTGAATTCGATTCAAAAGGGGGGGACGAAGAAAACTAAAGAGCTCAACCAGATTAATGACAAGATTGTGACGGCGCACGCCGGTATCATACGTCAAATCCGAGCATTTATCCCTCTTCCTGGCTGTCATGGGAGCCGAATGGTGGCTTCCAAAAATGCCCCTTTCCTCACGGACTACTTCCCGATTAGGAAATTGAGGATATGCCTAACTTTCTGAAATGAATTGCCAGACCCCGTCAAGGGAGCAGAGGCGCATCAAGTATTGAAAAGCCCAGTGACAGTGAAGACTCAGTATCCGGATCCGGATCCCGTCGACGACCCTCCTGCAGATTGGAAAGCTTGGACTGGACGCTCACGACGAACGAAGTCAAGCGCGGCCGCATGACAGATGCCGAGTGCATCACCGCTCTCATTTTTAAATTTTTATATAGGGGAAACAGCCAAGCACCACGAGCAGATAGATAACTACCCGTTATATACTTTACAAATGGAAGCTTGCATTGATGCGCAAGAGAAAGCTGTTGCAGCCGAATATTTTGACGTTTACGGTGTGACTATTCCTCCACCCATGCGTATTTCACGGAGCGTGACTGAAATAACAATTCACCTACGTAACTACCACACCTTGGTTGGCTCCCACTAACTCTATAGAATCGAGTTCCCATCTGAAAACTTGAAGATCAAAACGCGGCCAGAAGAACAGCCGATTGAGACAGCCGTTCCAGATACTGCGAAAGATACCGGCCGATATTCCGGCGGCAGCCATATCAGGTTCTCTCCTTGATATGTGATCCAGGTATTGTTGTTGCTCAAGCCATATCCAACAACTTTTGATAATAAAGGATCGATAGAAACTGGGCCCAAGGACAGATTCGTGACATGCCCTAAATCGAGTGTACCACGCTCGGCATGCAGCAGATCCGAGTTGGAGTTATGAAATCGAATGTGAAGAATAGAGTGACCGAATTTGAGCGTCAAGTTACACAGGCCGGTCGCTGGATTCCATATCTTGACTGCCTTGTCCCATGACGCCGACGCCAGCCGGATTGAATCATGCGACCAGGCCACGGCGTTGACAGAGTCGCGATGGCCCTCGAGCGTTTGTAGACATGAGCTCCAATTATATTCCATCACCGGTTTTTGCACGATCCATTTAGGCTCCTCATTTCCGTACTGATTCCTTGTTATACTACGGGTAGGGCTAAAAATGAGTGCTGAAGTGTATACCTGAAGAGGGCTATTCTCGATTCCCCACTTGTGGTAGAGGCTAAACCGACATGCATCTCGGACCCGGTCAATGAAATATGCTGGCTCATTTTCTGCCTAAGAGAAGGTTAGCGAAATTCTAATATCGTTTAAGGGAACGCTAACCTCAAGTAACCTCTTAAGCTCTAATATTGAAGCTACTCCTTCCGACAAGCATCTTGAAAGACTAAGAGCCTCGAGCCAGCAGAGATACTTCTCGCGTAGAAAAGTATCAATTGATCCGCCATTCTGGAGGTCCTTGTTCGCGTTCTCTTTAGGGTGACAATCACGTAGATGGTTGACCTACTAGACGCATGAGTACCGTAATGCGGCCAGAGGATCTGGATCCGGCGGTGTGACTTTGTCGATGGAGAATCCAGGAGCGCCAAGTCCATAGATATCACGGCAGAGTGTTTTCTACATGGCTTGAAGCGATCGCGAAAAGACCATATAGTGTATATGTTCTATACCTGACGGGAAGACCTCATCACGCGCTTGATTAAGCAAAAAGTCCTTGGCGGACTGATGGACGAAAGATATCGTGCGCCCGCGTAGAGTCAGGAAAGAGCTCCAAAGCCCTACTATTTCTGTAAGAGCTTTGTCATTGCTAGAGGCGCGGTAGGGAGTATCCACGAGAGTCGGTAATTCCCCCAATGTGATCGGCCGGTATACGACCGCGACAGTAGCTAGGGTTCTTCGAACAAGCTTAGCATGTCTCGAGCTATGAATCTGGTCCATCATCCGTCTATAAAGCGCGTCGAGGCCAGGTAGAAAGGTTTCTAACAATTCCTCAGCTTCCCATTCAAAGTGATTGGCGAGTTCTTCGCAGACCAAAGCCACCTAAAGGAAGGTGCCGTATGCGTTTTTAGACAAGTAGCGTTCGACAGCGCCCCGTGTTTCATTGCTATAATCTTTTCGCCTTGCCAATTCCTCTACCTTTAATCGGACAAATGTAGAGACAGCTATAGAGACAGACTCTTCATTTAGCGCGAGAGAGAGGCTGACTTTCTGCGTCGTAGTGCTGAGGAGGTTTTCGATGCTCGGCCAGTTGCGACTAGATACGACCCACTTGACGCCTGAGTATACTAACGACGTCCGAACGACAAGTTAAGTAGCATGTCCAACCCTTCAATACACTCATCGAGTGCGTCTATGACCAGGCGGGTAGGAGGCAGGTTTGTGTCCTTCAAAATATCGGTAAAAATCTCCGACAACGCTACCAATGTATTTACCTCCCTAAAGAGCGGATTCCCTGTAGCATCGTACTTCTTGTATACGTACGAGATAAGCGATGGCTGTTGGTCCACGAGAAGGTAGATCAGACCGCGTAAAACAGCCGTGGCGTTGTTGATGCTCGCGTCGGCGGCCTGGCAGAAGAAGAATGGGAGGAGGCTGGAATCAGAGGCCAACTTCAACTCATTGATGATACCACACAGTAGCATCGTCTTCCCCTTGCCCGGATCGCCTTTGATCCAGAGTAGCCGGCTCCCTTCGTCGTCACGCCATCGTCGGAATTCGGCGTTGTTGAGTACCCAGCGATATGAGTCCGCTAGCAATCCGCCCTTGGTTTGCTCGATTCTGGGCTTGTCGTGTCGTGGGTCGGTCACACGTAGATTTTGTAGGTAATTACGGTTTCTCTCTTCCAGCTCAGCTCTCGTTAAGCCTTTATAAGGACGTTCGCGTTAGCGGGATCTCTTGGCTTACGGCTATACTATGGTAGCCTTACTGGGCGACGGGTGGAACTCCATGTGGATCGTCCCATGATTCTGCCCCATCTGGAGGCCCTGATTTGAGAGCGCGAAAGACGTCGACGACGTTTGCATTATCGCTGGTATTTGAGTCGATGATCTGTACACCTGGAGCGTTATAGAATGGCCGGCTTTTAGTGGGTTAATCGGATGAAGAGGTTAGACAATTGCTGCCCAACAGCCGCATGTTGCAAGGGCATGCAGGGGAGCCAATAGCTATGGATGGATGGCTGGATGGAATTTATTCCGCCCGGAGGCACGAAGCCTAATAAAGGGCCTTGGCACGCTAACTACATTCGGTTCGTTGACATTTGGTCATAGCCTCGTACAAGCCCTCTAACTCTTTCCCTTTCCTCATGCCACCTCGTGCCTCTTGACTTAATTTTTAGCACATCGACTTGGAGGTTGCGTTCTCCAAGTGTTCAACATCCTATCTTCAGCAGCTAGAGCGAGATCTGCTGCTTGAGGCTGTGTGGTATTAGTATGGCTCCCCTGCTATGGTTGACATGGTCTTCTTGGTCTTCGTCTTGGACTAGTCTCCCTGTCGGCATTGCATGTTTAACCGTTGCCCGGACTGCTTTTACGTCTGGCGTCCAGTTCTTTGGGTCGGATGATGCTTTTTCTCCTATATAGAAGGAGAGGCTTCCTCGTCTTTCTACCGTACATTGTAGCATATCTTTTCTTAATGATGCCCATCTTGCGCAACGTAGTAGAAAGTGCTCTAGTGTTTCCCTTGCTTGGCCGCAGCGGCAGAAATCCAACTTAACCGCTCCAATTTTACAGAGAAAACCATTCAGCCTCGCCATTCTAGTTCGGAGTTGTGCCAATATGCAGGCTTGTCTTCGGTTCAGTTTGTTGTAGAGATCATAAGTATACTTGCCTGGTAGTGCCGTGTCCATAGCCTTGGAGAACTTGCTCACACCTTAGGGAAGAGCTCTCTACTGTCGTTGTTTAGCCATTGCTAGCATAGTCGTGGTGAACTTGACCTGTGGCATTTGGATGTTAGATGTGCCTTGTTGTTTCGTTGCCCACTACGCTACGGCCTTGGCCTCTAGTCCTAACTCGAAATCGCTCTCTACCGGTGCCCATAGGAGATGGACTCAGTTCCCTCTTGCGTGAGCAGTTTTGTCGTTTCATAGACCTGTTGTATGATGGCTGGGCCTGACTGCTGCTGTGGTTGCTTGATTGCCGCTAGCGCTGATTGACTCCTGGCATTGATCGTGACCTCTCTGTGGCAAACGCTGGGTGGTAGGCTCTTTGTGGCATTTGCTATAGCGGCTAGCTCTATTGTATATCGGTTCTGCTCCTCTCTTGTGCCAATGGCTATAGCGAACTCTGGTAAAGCTTCCTTTATCCTGTTGAAGAGGGTATCCCGCGCGCTATAGCCTATGCCCACTCTGCCCTTTAGTATAAATAAGCTGGTTACAATCACGATACTTGTGGCCGTGTCGGCTATCTCTGCTACCTTTTTCCGGTCAGGTTCGCATTTTGCCTGCAGGCGGGGTTCCCAGGGCGGGATGGCGTATTCCATGATGGTTTCTATATGGTTAACTCGGCCATCTTCTACCATACGAGCGATTTTCTGGAGCGGCGAGATGAATCGTGCTGTTGTCCGGACGTTCCTTATAGCTAGGGGACGTGTCCGAGGCAGTGTATGAATATTGATCTATAGCCTAATAGCTCCTAGCGTATGTCGTTCTCGTATCGGCGGTATGCTTGCTTTCGCTTCTGCTATGGCCGTTGCTATAGTCCGGAAGGCTCCTGTGACAGCCAGGGCCCCGATCTTCTGAGCCCTGTTCAACCAACTCGTTGCCTTCTCCCCGCACGCATGTATCCAGATGCTAGTAGCATAATCCATGACCGGGGCTACTGCCGCGGTGAATAGCTGTCTCGCTGTCCGCGGGGAGAGCAGCTTTAGCCTCCCTCAGGGCCAGGGCAGCTGTAAGCCTCTTGGCCGCCATTCTAGCGATGTGCTGCTTGTAGCGGAGTTCGTAGTCCATATAACCCCTAGGAACTTCATGCTTTCCTTCGGTTTGACCATGTCCCCTTTGACTATGAACGGCATTTCTGAGGATCGATCCTTGTTCCTCGTGAAGTGTACGATGGCTGTTTTCTCCCCTTCGAACTGAGAGCCGCTTCGTCTTTCCCAATCTAGGGCCCTGTCTATGATCGCTTGGATGCCTACACTACCCGCTCCTGCTGTTGGGTCTACAACCAAGGCTGTGTAGTTGCCAACAAAGACGACTGAGTCCCTGTTTGCCCACATGAGTTCCCTGTCTGCTCAAAAAGGTCCAGAACTTGTAGCTATAAGGACAAGAAACCGCGCCTTTTTAAACAACGATGAAGATGAGAATCTGCCTTCGTTGTGGGGAGACTGAAAACGTGAATCTGGACCTGGCCATAAGTTCACGTTTATTGGTCCAAATTACTGGCTCAGCAGCAGAGCTTGGGTTACGTTTCTAAAACGATTTCTAAGGATCAAAACGATAGACTTTGTGGCTAATCAGTGTCTTCGTATACCGTTTCCAAACTCCATTTTCCAACTCTACTATAGTATGATCCTAACATCGCCTTGTGACCACTAGTTCCACCAACGCGTTTCCAATTTTATTCCTAGCCAACTCACCCAGCTTACCTGGCCCACCTGCCAATTTGGTTGGTTTGGGAGGGGGGTGGGGGTGGGGGGGTTGTTGAAGCGAGCCGGAGCCATGCATGCGAGAGAGTAAGTTATTCCCGGACCTGTTCCTAGTCTCCATTTCTTTGGGGGCTTACCTGGCATATTTCGCATGTTGTGTTCTGCACGATGCTGGTTGTGGAATTGCGTCGTCTGGATGAGTTTAGAGTGGTAGTGCGGTGAGGCTGGGTCTTTATGTTAGTTTGAGGTTTAATGAGGTGAAAATGCCGGTCAGCTCTTGAGGTGTGTATGATCTGTGTACTTGGCTTTCGTCCGCCTCTGGGAGTCGAATATGTGACGAGCGTGGCCTTTGGCCTGTGCACTGCGAGATCAGGTAAGTCGGCTTCGAATTTGGATCGTTGGTGCAGAGAAGCTGACGTGCTGGGAGCGTGCGTGTAGCTGTGGACACCTCCGAAATATCGGTAAGCAATGAGATTGTTCTCTCGGTCTAAGAAAATGATGAAGGACCGTGTGTGCGCCGGTTGGCCCAATCAGGGCAGGGCGCTATGCATGTTGGTTCCAGCTGTGATATGGAAGAGGGTCTTGCAGCAGGCCCTACAGTAACCCTTGCTCTGTGTTGCAAGCCGCCTTAAATACTTAATCATGGTTTAGGGGGCACCAGATTGCCGCGGCAATTCAATGATATCCACCCGGCAGGTACAAAGAAACTGAACCGAAACCCAACATATTCGCAGTCGGCTCGAATTGACAGAGTATGCTGAGTCTGAGACTCGCGCGGACGACATGAGCAGCCGAGATGATGCTAAAGAAGCGGTGGACCGCATTGGAAGGAAGTTCGGATTCGTGGGTGATGACATTATGGGCGAGATCGAACAGTGGCGTCCGGATATTCGACGCATCCTCGAGGAGAGCATGCTTGCCAAGGACCGACTGGCTGCTCACTCCATCAAGACGTATGTTGCCTTGTTGGGTCACGTATTGATAGGGGGAATTTTAACCTGACCTCCGCCGTCTAGCCTCGCAAAGAACATCTACGGAAGCGACGCACGCTTCGTCTTTGAGTTACTTCAAAACGCGGATGACAACCGCTTTACCCGTGCCACAGACAGCGGTGTTTTGCCCTCGATCTCGTTCGTAATTCACCCCGATCGTATCATCGTTGAGTGCAATGAAGATGGATTCACCAAGGAGGATCTCTCGGCCATCTGCTCGGTCGGCGAGAGCACCAAGTCTGCATCCCACGGCTACATCGGGGCCAAGGGAATTGGATTCAAGTCGGTCTTCATTGCCGCTCGGATGGTCTACATCCAGTCGGGCCATTTCTCCTTCTTCTTCAGGCACGAGAAGGGTGACTCAGGCTTAGGCATGGTTCTGCCCGTGTGGAAGGAAGCCGAAGAGGAACTGCCCGTTCCCCTGACCCGCATGACGCTTTACCTCCACGAAAAAGGAGACCGGAACGAGCTGCAGCATCTCCGCGAGACCATTTTTCAGCAGCTGGATGACCTCCAGGAAACGTGCTTATTGTTTCTGCGGAACCTCAAGCAGATACGTGTTTCCTTCTACGAGAAAGATGGCGGGTTGAAAAGCACTAAAAGATTCAGCGCCGGCAAGGTTGACGACCATCGTGTCTTCCTCAAGACTAGGTCGAAGCAGGAAAACAAACCGTGGGTTAAAAGCAAAAGGTACTATCATGTCACGAGGCACATAGCCTCGAATATATCGAGGAGCGACAACCGTGAAATGCCCGACACAGAGGAGGCAAGACGGGCATACTCCACGGCTGAGGTTGTTCTGGCGTTTCCGCTTACGATGGACTCCAAACCTCACATTGAAAAGCAGCAAGTCTTTGCATTTCTGCCTATTAGAGAGTCAAACTTCAAGGTAAGTGGCATACTGTGGTCCACGGGAAGAGTGAGGACCTGTGGTATGGGCTCACACGATGGGCGATATAGTTCCTCATTCAATCCGACTTCGACACGAGCGCGAGCCGGCAAGATATAGTCGCAACATCAAGACGAAACACTGACCTTCTCGATGGCATCGCTGCCGCATTTATCAAGGCCGTCAACCAGTTCTGCGAACACCCCGACTTGTGCTACACCTGGCCGATGTTTCTTCCCCGACTAGACGACAACGCCAGTCACTTTTGGTGTCGCCTCATAGAAAGGATCAAGCGACTGGTGTCCGAAACTCCTATTTTAAGGGCACGGCAATCGAGCACTCTCCGCAAGATCAATGATGTCAAGTTGCTGGCCGGGGATGCAAGAGACAGCGAGAACAATCCACTATTCGACGATCCCATTTCGGACCCGTTTCTCTCAGATGCATATCCTCGGGCCTCAAAGAGGGCTTTAGAGCCGTACGGACTCGTATACGCTGATTTTCACATACTGCTGGACTTACTGCAGGCTGACCTCAACAAACCGGAATCGAGGATGAAGTCCTCATCCACCAGCCAAGGCTGGCACTCGGCGGTCGCCCGGCTATTCTCCAGCTGCTTTGACAAGCGATATGTCACAAAAATCTCCAGACTGAAGCGTCTCCCCTTATTGCCTTTGAGAACTGGCGCATGGGTCTCTCCCACCAGTGGTCCGGTGTATTTGCCTATGACAGATAACACTCCGATCCCGCCAGGAGTTGACATCCCGGTCGTTGAGCCCGGAGCAGTTTCGAATCATGATCGGCGGACATTTCTCATTCACCTGGGCGCTGTTGAGTCACCTGTTGCTGGGGTGCGTGATTCCATTCTGAGGGCGTACGAATCAAACGACGGCCGTATCGGCATCGCAGAGTCCAGGGCCCAACTCCACTACTTATATCTTACCTGGCAGCCCAACAAGTCCCAAATCAATCTCCGGGGCATCTACGTCTGGAACAACTGGACCCAATACGCTGATCCGCGTCTGGTGGACGTCTTTCTGCCCAGCGATCACCCGTACGGGCCGGAAGCGCTCCTCCAACCAGCTGGCGACGCTCCAGGGCTCGAGGTCCCATTTCTGCACCCGACGTATCTCGAGGATGTGCCACAGCCTCTAACCCCATCGGATCTCTCATGGAAGAGGTGGCTTGTTGATTTCCTTGGTGTGCGCGACAGGTTGCGGCTCGTCTCTCCCAGTCGAGACTCCCTCTCGGATGCCTGGGTATATGTCGCCGAGCACCGTCCCGAGAAGCTTCTCGGGCTGTTGGAGCATCTCTGGAGTCACGAAGGATCCAGGTACATTGGCGGCAACGACTCTCTCAAAACAGAAATTCGAGACAAGAGCGCAAATATGCTCTGCGGCTTGGCATCGGAAGATCGAATCCCGCTCTGTGACACTTGGCTGCCGCTTCCGCACCTTCAGCGGCAGTGCCTGCGCTTCATGGTGGAGTCTGAGCCCTTCCCATTCCTGAAGTTTGAGGAGACAATGGTGGCCGAGCAGCTCAGCGCCAAGTGGATGTTTCTCCACACGAACTTCTCGGTCGGAATGGCCGAAAATACCGACTTCTTCCTCGACATCCTGCGATGGATCAAGCGCGCCAACCCCGATGCCACATCGCTCAGCCGGCCACAGCGAGTGCTGGATTTGTACTTTGTGATCAATGCAAAATGCCTGGGCGCCACGGATCAAAGGGCCGAGAGGAAGCGGGTGAGGTGAGGTCTCAGCCCGAGAATCACTTCTCACATCGAATGAACACACTGACCGTTACTTCAGGAATACCTTCGCGTCGGCTCCTTTGGTCTTTGTCCCCCGATATCGTAATGTCGGCTTTGTAGAGGAAGAGTTTTGGGCTGAACTCTCTGACTGCCGTTGGGAGGCGCCGCCGGGTATGATGACGAAGGTTTCGCTCAAGCCTGCCTACACCCAGGAGTTTGGACCGGATCAGACGGCACGCCTTTCCGATTTCTTCCAGACAACGCTGTCCATTCCGGATGTCTCCTGGAAAGACTTGGCGGTCGAATTGGGAGAGATAAGAGACGACGGGGACGACAACTTCGAGTGCGTTTTAGGCTTCTACCGCTACCTGAGCGGCCTGAAAATCATCACCTTCATCAATGAGCTGAGGTAAGCGTCAGCATTTCATACACGGATATCGCTTCCTACAAGAGCTAATAGTAGCCGTAGAGAAAAGTTTGAGACGGAACGCCTCATCTTCGCCGTCAAGAACGGTGAGCCTGGCTGGTATAAGACCTCGGAGTGCTTGTGGTCCAGCACGGCCGAAATCCGAGGCATGGTCACGTTGAATGATCACTACGACGAGCTCAGGGGCTTCTTCATTGACACGCTGGGTGTCAAGATGCTGACACTTCAGATGGTATACGATGAGTTGTGCAACGTCAACCCGCAGCGAGGCGTGGACGAGATCAAAAGCATCATCTGGTCGCTTAACGCGCTTCTCCAAACAGAGCCCGATCGACTTGACGCGGAGCCTTTGCGCAAGGCCTACATTTTTCCCGTTCGATATCCCAACGGGGGAATCCGCCTACTCTCTGCTGAGACGGAATTCGCCATCGTCGACCGTGATTACCTCGCCACGCGGTTCAGGGACCGCATCAAGCTGCTCGACTACAATCTTGAGGAGGTCCGGCGTCTGAAGCCGTTTCTGCAGTGGGCTAATCTCGAGCAGCGTTACCTGTCGGTGTCCGTCAAGGAGATCACCTCATTCCAGAATGGCCCAACCCAGCCCATCTCAATGCCGAACCGCGATCTGAAGCGCAAGGCGCACGCTCTGCTGCGGTGAGTCTACCTTTGGACCCAAAATATCTTGCCAAAACCGCCCGGCGCACTCATTAGTCACTAATATTCCGAGTCTTCACACTGTAGCATCGCAACAACCTTCAACAGCCCGCGCTACCGCAGTGCCCCGGCGATGCTGCAGCACCTGTTCCGCACCATGCGCGTCCGCGAAACCGACGGAATCTCCTCCGAGTTGAGCATCTCGCAGGACGGCCGCGCGATCAGCGTCGAAGAGGCCATGGGCAACCTGTATATCTCGACGCCTCTATCCTTGGAAAATAGCAGCAGCGCAGGCAGTGCCGGAAGCTCCAGCCTCACCATCTACGTCCCCGCCGACAAGACGGAGCAAGATTTCTGCTTCGGCTCGCCGCTGCCTGCGAGTCTTGCCCGCTGGCTCATGACGGATCCGACGACGCAGATCGAGGACACGGTTGACGGGGCGCTGGTCACGGCGCTGACGACATTGTTGGCGGTAGATGGGGCTGTGGTGGATCGTGTGCTGGAGCATCAGGGGATTGTTCAGTTGCCACCGTTTGAGGAGTATATTGAGGCCGGAGGAAACGACGGGCGGGAGCGGGTGGTGGGAGAGGAGGAGGAGGAGGAGGAGGAAGACGACGCAGCCAAGGGCCCCGACGACGATCCCCCGTCCGCGCAGCGGTTCGCGACAGCTGACTCATCGACCAGTGGACAATTGACCGAAGACCCAGGCACTCCGGGAACACGGATAGTCGAGTCAGACGACGAAGGTCAAACTGCCGTCACACCGCAGGAGATTTCTCGCCAAAGCCGTTTGGCACACCGCCCATCCTTGGGAAGAGCCACCCACTCTGCGCCAATGCTGACGGCGCCCCCTCCTCCCCTTGCTGAGGACGCGCGGTATCGCGCACTCTTGGACAGGGTCATCGCTGCGGCGCGGACGGCCACCTTCCCCTCGCGGGGTTCCTTCGACATGAGCAGTTTGCGCGACACCTTGCCCAGGGTTGACTTTGCCGGGTTTGACGGATTGGATACCACGAACCGGTTCCGGTCGAGCAGCCAGTTGGAGCGCGACAAGAAGATCGGCGCCGCTGGCGAGCTCTACGTAAGCAGAAGCCTCAATCTTCACCATCACTACTTACCTTATTCAGGGGCATCTGCTTGTCCAGACGGACCTGCCTACCTAGCTAACTGCGCTTCCCTTGCCAGGCATTCGAAATCCTCTCAAGACTCAACCCTCCCCTCCCTAACTGGGGCCGGCACAACTGGCCGAGCACGATGCGCGACTACGTCACGGTGCACCCAGACTACGCCAACATGTCCGCGTGGAGCGGCAGAGAGACGGCCGACATCACTTACGATGACACCGCGGGCGGTCTCACGGCCATGCTCATTGACCGCGGCTACCTCGAGCAGGAGGAATGGTGCGACGCGCGGCCCAGGTACTTTATCGAGGTTAAGTCGACTACGGGGCCATGCGCCACGCCATTTTTTATGAGCAAGCACCAATATCAGCGGGTGAGTGTGTCTTCGACAAGAAGTCATGAAGTTGCCCATGAAGTATTGTTTACGTGAATGAAGGACGGTTGCTGACCGGATTGGGTGCGTGCAGATGAGGGACGTACACGGCGCGGACGGGCATTCCGAGTTGTACATGATCCTGCGCGTGTCGGAGATCGAGAGCAGTGGGCCGAGTATGGCCGTGTACCTGGACACGGAGCAGCTACGGTTGGATGGGCGCTTGTTGTTCACGGCCGAGACGTGGTCGGTCGTTCCTGGCAGCGGCGTTGGAACGAGTGCGGCGAGTTGAAGTGGTAGTGAAGGCTGCTCCGGTAGGACAAGTACCCGGAGAATGAATAAGGTAATAACCTGAAGATAAGGTAGGTGACCGAGGACTGCATGTCGCGGATCCCCCGGTCTGAGGTCTCCTAAGGAAGCAGGAGTAGTGCCTGAGGTGCCAGTTTGATGAACTCGTGTAGTGGACAAGGTTTATAGGAGAAGACGAGCAGGAACCTGTCTCGAAGTTGATTCTCCTCTCTGGCGGTTTTCCTTCTTATACCATTTTCAGCCAGCCCACAAATTCACTCTTTTGCCTCGAGGCTCCCATTTCTCTTGTCGAAGATTACCTTGAGCCTGAACCATAGGTACTCACCATCTGGCCAACCGGTAGTTACAGCAGAGTGAGCTCGGCCGCAGTCAAGCAACCTGTAGAAGATACCCAGTGCAAAGAAACCATGCAAATTCTAAAGAGAACTTTTTTGAATGTGCATTAAGTCGAGAACTTGCTGTTCTGGCCGCCGAATTTGGCAGGGCTGCGCCGCTGTTTTCTAGTGCTTCGACAGTGCCGGGCGCTGAGTCACAGCTAGGTACAGTACTTGGTACCTCACCACTGACCCAAGCCCTTTCTCTCCATGCTCTCCTGCTCCATTCAACTCCTGCCGCGGGGCCCGCAAAGCCTGGCTGTGACCAAGCGCCCCCCACTGTCGAGGTACCCGAAAATAGCGGCGCTGCCCTGCCAAATTCGGCGTACAGAACAGCAAGTTCTGTACTTAATGTGAAAGGCTTTCTCGACTTCTTCACCCGTGCTTACCACGGTATAGAGATATCGAGAATTGACCACATTATAGAGAATGTCCCACTGATATGTGTTTCTACCAGCTTTGAATTCAACTGAAATTGAGTTTGGCAGAGGAGCGTCGATTTTCGCAGGCTGTTGTACGATGTGTGCTTGCCTGAAGATTAGTGAATCCTCGGAGCCTGTGAGTGGCGTTATTAGTGGTTGAATTCCGTCTTCCTCGTCGAATTGTTCCGAGTCGTATTCCTCAATACTTGGTAAAGGAGACCGAGAATGTCGCGACTGAGACTCCCGTGGCTGAGACTGGCGCGACTGAACTGGCATGGCAGAAACTGACGTGGCTGGCACTGGCGTGGCTGGGGCTGGTGAAGCTGGTAGGCTGTTATGGGGGAGCCGAATATTGACGCTGTTGGCGCTGGAGCTGCAATTGGGGGGGTTCTGAGTATGCCTGTCGAGTATGAGATTGGCAGATCGGTTGAGGAGATGCTGAGTAGAACTGTGGTCGCTGGACTCGAGAATAGTAACTTAACTGCCCTTTGGAGATACCATCTCGATATCGTCATTCCCGAATACTCCATCTTTTTCCGATATAGTGAGCTTTGACATCCCCGATGTAATCAGACTGGATATACTTGCTCGGGAGGCTTGATCTGACTCGTATAGATAATCTTATTGAATGCATGACTGGGAAAATTGTAGGAGTGTGGGATCGAATCGCGGAGCATAACAAGTTTCGGTCAGCCCGTTCTGACTGTCTTGCCTCCTTTTGCTGCCTATTGAATCATTAATGCTAGTAATATGGCATATTAGTTTATACTTGCCGTGAGTTTGTGATATTGAAGTAACTACTGGAACGGATACGACTGTAATCCCTCTTCCCCGTGGTGGCGTCTAAGTTCATTTGTTTACACAGTTGTCCTGTTGGTACGCTTACCCATTCTGTTTCTGATTAGTTATATGGATCTTGGTTTTGCTGGCGACGTTGTGGCTGCTACTTCAATTGGCCGGCCACACTCCCTGGCGTTGGGGCTGCTGCGTCGACTGACCGGCAACTCCCCTGAGGTTGAGGCTGCTGCTTAATGGACTGGCCACACTTCCCTGGCGTTGGGGCTACTTCGACGGAATGGCGCTTTGATGACGCCGACCCTCTTCTGGCCGACCCGGCTGACGTTGCGTCCGAGGTCTGGTCCTGGTACAAGACCCGGCAGAGGGAGGCCCGGAAGCTCGCGGCCTCGTAGGAGGGCCACCCCGCTCTTCAAGAGGTGTTCAACAGCGACGACAACGATGACTATGATGTGAGCGATGACAACAGTCGCACACGCCCCTTTGTCAAGGAGGTCACTGAGCGGGCGGCGCCAAACCTCTGGACCGTACGGTGCTAGCACGTCTACGGATACGGTCAGGAGCGGGAACGGGCTTGAGAAGGTGGTATCAGCCAGCGTAATGTGCGTCGACATGTCTGTGCGAACCCGCGCCTCGAGTCGTTCAGGTCCGGAGCAGGCCGAGGCCTTATGTCGGGGTCTGGGGATATCGGTAAGGACCAGTTCCACGCGCTCCAGGCACGGGATACCATGTTCAAGTTGGGGGATAAGCTTGAGAAACCAAGCAGAGAAAAAAGATTAAAATGGCAGCAAAAACATACAGCACCGAGGATTCCCCAGTCGTCACCGACCTGAGTACTAGTTCGGCGGTCAGCAGTTTATCTAGGGGAGAGCGGACGGGATCCCGAGTTCTCTGCTGCCTATGGCCGTATGTGGTTTTTGGAAATGCACAATGCCTCTTATCAAGTGCTCTGGATCGCCCTGTTTGGCTGTTTGGGGAGAAGGGAGGGCTGCCAAGGTTTTCTGGCTTACACCCACTCTCCTTCTGCAATTATACTATGGAACGCTCTGAAGGAACGTGCCTGATGTAGCAGTGGATTTGGTAAAAAATTCCATTGCGCAAATATCACTTAATTCCCTCTCAGTCTATGTACTTCGTAGTCAGGAGTCGGAGATTAAATTTAACTAGCGTTCATGCGTGTTGGTTCGTTGCCCCCGATCTCCGAAACAATGATAGATGGAGCCCTTGAATCAAGGATAGACCAACAAGGTTTGAAACATCGTTGTAGTGTAGCCCATTCTACCGTTGCAATCGGAACTTTTGAGCCACAGGAGCTTAGGTTGCAGGGGTTCGGTTTGCAATGGCTCACATGCACCATGTTGGTACTGTCTCTAGGGGTTGAACAATTCGTTTTTGGTTCCTTTCAGTCTATCATTTTCTTTCCTACACATGGCGCATCGAGGACAGCTTCATCCTCTTTGAACGGTTATTGGGGCTAACATGCTGCAGAGCGGTGTGCGAGTGGCAAGGTGCACGGATTTGAACTCCAGTCAGACCGCTTCTCTCGGTCTCTACTCGGGACGTTTAGGATAGGAACAAGTGGAGAAAGCGTTGTAAAGCTCTGGGTATGTTGGAACCTGCCCTTTGAAGTTCTGAACCGACCGATCTCTGCACAACACACATGATGAGACGGTAAAGCAGGCCATGGAAAGATGGGATTGATGATGACCCCCCTGACTGTTTTGTTCCTGGCTGATCTAGACGAGATGGGCCAGAAATCTCGACCTGTAGATGCATGATCGGCTGCTGAGGCCCAGGCCAAGGCTGGCCTAGACCTTTCCTGTCTTGGCAGATCGTGCGCAGGCTTGTTCGAGGACACGGCGCTGTGGACGGTTTGATTGGTTCTGGTTCGTCCGAATTTCTGCCCCAGGCCGGTCCGTCTCGTCGAACCAGCGCACCGGGGACCAGGGGTGATCATGCACTCCACTCCAGAGCCTTGCCCTGCCCGTCCTTCTCGAAACCCGCACGCAGGGACAGGATGCCAAGGCTTATTGGATCGCCTCGACTCGGTGGCTCAGGCCTGAAACCCTGGCTTTGATTGAGTCTCCATCCGACGAATCGCTATAAACGAGATTGAAAAAATCTATTGGTTCCTTGTCTGGCTCCTTCATTGATTTTGCACGGCCCTGAGTGGTCCATGATGGACAATGGGGCCGTTTCATGATAATGGCCGCCTTCACCACTGGCCAAGATGTGCTGCTCATCAGGAGACAGACCGACAGACGAAGGCGAGCTAAGATGGAACTTTCGTGCAGTCTGTCCACATAAACGTACAAAATGTGGTCTCCTTACAACACGACCATCTCATTGCTATAAGACCAGACGTGCCTCGCATGTAAGCCAAATCCGAGCTCGCATCCAGTCTCACGCGCACCATCCACTTCGTCCCAATCCTTTTTAGTATTATTGCTTGCTGGTTCAAGAACAAGATGACCATCTACACCACCACCACGGCCACGGCTCTGGCCTTGCTGCTGGGCAGCACCCAGGGTCACATGATCATGAACACGCCAACGCCGTTCAACTACGGTCCCTCCTCGAACCCCAAGATCCAGGTCGATCCACTGGGAGACGGCAAGCCGTTCCCGTGCCAGGGCCTCAGCGAGGTCGTCGACACAACCACCATCAAGGCAGGTGCCAGCCAGCAAGTCAAGTTCACGGGTGGGGCAGTGCACGGCGGCGGCTCGTGCCAGTTCAGCGTCACATACGAGAACCCACCGCCCAAAGACAAGTCCAAGTGGAAGACCATCTACACTCTCATTGGTGGCTGCCCCGCCTCAGCCGAGGGCAATCTGCAGACGACGGGCAAGGACCAGGACGGCCGCGAGGACTCGACTCAGTGCGGCAACGACTCGGGCACCGAGTGTGTCCGCCAGTTCGATATCCCCGTGCCCAAGGACCTCCCCAACGGCAAGGCCACCTTCGCCTGGACCTGGTTCAACCACATCGGCAACCGCGAGATGTACATGAACTGCGCCCCCGTCGAGATTACGGGCGGTGCTGACGACGACAAGTTCCTTCAGGAGCTTCCTCCCATCTTTGCTGCCAACATCCCCGGAGAGTGCACCACGGGCGAGGGCGTCCTCAATATCCCCAACCCGGGCAAGTACGGCAAGGTCCTCGAGCAGCCCGATGAGGGTTCCGAGGGTAGCTGCGAGAAGGCCGACGGCATCCCAACCTTTGAGGGCGGTAGCGGCAGTGGTAGCGGCAGTGGCAGTGGCAGTGGTAGCGGAAGTGGGAGTGGAAGTGGCAGCGGCTCGTCGGGCGATGCGCCCACTGAGACCCCTACCTCTGGCTTTGTCACCAAGACTGGGCTGCCGGGTGGTGTTTTCGTCACACCTGCTCCTACATCTGGCCCCGGTGCTGATACTGGCTCTGGCTCCGGCTCCGGCTCCGGCTCCGGCTCCGGCTCTGGCTCTGGCTCCGGCTCCGGGTCGGGGTCCGACTCAGGATCGGGCTCGGGATCTGAATCTGGTTCCGGTTCTGAGTCTGGCTCCGGGTCTACTTCCGGTTCTGGCTCTGGCTCGGCCGGTCCGTCCGGTGCCCAGCCGTGCTCCGAGAACGGGGCCCTCATCTGCTTCAGCCCGACCTCATTCGGCCTCTGCGCCAACGGCATGGCCATCCCTCAACAAGTCGCGGCTGGTACGACCTGCACCAACGGCGCCATTGCCCGCCGCCGCAGCGCCAAATTTCTCTACTGGTAACTGAGCTGCTGGTCAGCATCAGTCATTTCTTTATCTTTGGATAGGGACAGAATTGGATGGGATAGAATGGGCGCCGCAATGGCCTTGTACAACAGCACGAAACACGTGCTTTTTTTTTTTTTTTAGACTGATACCCTAGACTTACTTTCTACAATTTAGCATTCTTTTTCTTCTGACATTTTAATTGTGCATGTACTTGTTGCTTTTTTTTTGTGAGCGTGAAATCCATCTTCAAGGCATTACAAGCCGTCCGTTTAGCGTGCCTGGTCTTCTGATAGCTTCATCATAATAACGTTGCTGCTTTGTATCCGCTTCATTATTGTCTCGCGCTTTCCACTCTGAAATTGTAACTGGTAAAGGCAATTGTGAAACCTATAGCACTTACGTGATCTGTTTCCATCTGTTGGAAGACCAACAGCACAATACCACGGTTTTTCACAAGATAAAAGATTTTCAGTAACTAGTGGGATCAATTAATTCAGTGCTGAAGCAGGTGTAGTGCGTTGCTCTTTCCTGGGAAAAATTTTCTCTTGCTTTCCACAGGATATATCCTTCCCAAGAGCTCCTAATCAAACGGTGACCTGCAGCATCCCGAATTTTCGTGACTCACTCCACCCGTAAACCGCCGTTTGATCCAACACCATTGAAGCTTCTTGTTGAATTTACTAGGAAAGAACACTCAGGAGGTGGGAGCAGGTGCGCGGAAGAACAGTAACCAAGGAAAGCAGTCTCGGGAGCTTGACAACAGGCATTTTTCAAGGCTTAAAAAGGACGACCACCAGTCATAAGATGCAAGCAGAAACAACAGCTCAATTGAAGAAGACCACTATTTTCAACAACCAATTTAAGCTCGATCAATCCCGCAACCGTTAATCGTGGCTGTTGGACTTTCAACACTTCTAGTGAACGTCCTTGTAGAAGTTCAACATGGTAGCAGGGTGTGCGGACAATCTCTGGGTACGACAAACTTCAGAACCCTTTGGACGTAAAAGCCATAGGTAGAGACGGTTAATGTCCCCGGAAAGTCCGGATGCCAGGACACAGAAGCAAGAGACTGCATAGGCGAAGATCCTGCGAAGATCCTGCGAAGCACCCTGCAGACGAGATGCATCGCCAAGGCACGGCTGGACTCGGGAATATTGAAACGACTCTTCTGTTTCTTGACCATACCTAGACAACAGCCCTTGAACTGTGTCACCATGGACGGGCAAGCCCGGTAATGTATGTAAGCCACCATCATAACACTTCTCGACCCCTTCAGATCTTAATGGGTGTTGTGGTTTTTTGTGTTCGTTTTCTGTCCATCCCAACGATGAAAGTTCCCAGATGGTGCCGCTCTAAACCCGGGGTCCGGCCCGCTTCGCCCAGTTCAGGATGAGTCGGCAGGACCTATTCACCCGGCTTTGTGTCTCATGGGGATCCATGTCGATTGCGGATGGTAGCAGTGCGTATAGCAGTCCCCGCGATCACGGTCCGGTTGGAGGATCACCTACCTTGCCATGCACCCTACGACGGTCGAATTAAGGAAGGGAATTCGGGCGGCTTAACTACCAAGATCCCTACGAGGTATGCCGTGCGAATAGGGATGCAGCCGCCAAACCATCTTGGTTCGATAATGCTCGGACCAGTGAGGGCAGGATGAAGGGATCATCTACTGATGTACCTTGCTCGGCGTCGCTCAACCTTAGTTCCGGCAACATGGATCCGATGCTGGCTTCTAAAGAGGAAAATCTATTTAAATGGAGAGCACCTTAGCCGGAAAAAAAAAAACAAGACCCACGCCTCCCCCCCGTGAAAGGCGGACAGCGCGGTGAACCCCTCCCTTCACACACGGTGTCAACGACGGTAGACACAAAGATGCGTTTTCCCCCCGCTCGAAGGACCTTGTGGTCCGCCTCCACCTTCATTCTTCTTCTCACCACCTCAGCCACGGCGTTGGACACCTCTTACCACCACCTCCTAAGGTCCCGGCAAGCCGACGACAGCACTTTTGATTGGGACAGTATCACGCCATCGCCGGATCTGGAGTACCACCCCTGCTACGACAACACGTACCAGTGCGCCCGGCTCGAGGTGCCGCTGGACTGGTCAAATCCGAACAAGTCGGCACGCGCGGCCATCGCCATCGTCAGGCTCCCTGCGGCGGTGCCCGTGACGGACCCGGCCTATGGAGGGCCGGTGCTGTACAACCCCGGCGGGCCAGCGGGGCCGGGGACCGAGATTATGCGCATGGCGGGCCACTGGCTACGGGACCTGTTCGACGTGCCTGGGAAGCGGCACTACGACGTGATCGGGTTCGACCCCCGTGGAGTGTGGCGGACGACACCGCGGCCCGAGTGCTACGGGAGCCGCTTCGACCGCGCTGTCGCCGACTTTGAACTCAACCGGCTCCCCACCGTGCTCTCGCCGACGGGCTTGCGCATGAGCTACGAGCTCAACCGAGGCATCGGCGAGTTGTGCGGCGAGGCGGCGCGGGCGACCGGCGGCGAGGACAGCATCTTTATGCACATGTCGACAGCGACAACTGCCAGAGACATGCTAGCCATCGTTGATAAAAGCCACGAGTTGAAATTGAGGAGGATTCGAGAGGAGACGGGCAATGGGTCAGGAGTGATTACCTCTAAGAACGCGGTTGCTGCCGAAGATGACGGGGAAAAGCCGAGGCTGCAGTACGTTGCCATCTCGTACGGCTCGATCCTCGGAAACACGTTTGCCTCCATGTTTCCAGAGAGGGTTGGGCGGATGGTCGTGGATGGGGTTGCTGACACGGAGGATTTCAACTCTGGTGCAAGTCTAGGTGGTCCCTCTCATTTGTCTTTCTGCTCTTAATTACTGCGTGACTAACGAGGAAATGTGCATTTTCAGCTGCGGCAAAAGAACATGCAGGACGCAGAAAAGGCCGTCGACATTTTCTACCGCACCTGCTTCGACGCCGGCGAGCTTTGCCCGCTGCGCCAGGCCGACGACGCGGGCCCCTCCGACATCCGTGCCCGAGTCAATAACCTCATCCGCAAGCTCGAGGAGGCGCCCGTCGCGGCTGTCCACAACGGGCGCGCCTACCTGGTCAGTTCCCTCTTTGTCCGCGAGGCCATCCGCCAGACCTTTTACAACCCAATCAAGAAATTCGAACCGCTCGCCAACACGCTCGCCGGCGCTCTGTCCAGCAACTTTTCCCTCCTCCTTTCGGACCCGGCCGTCATTAGCCCGGACACGCGCCCGGAAGTGTGCGCCTCGGATGAAGTCGAGAGCTACGAGAACACGGGCAGCTACTTGGCCTTGTCCTGTGGTGACTCAGCAGCCGAGGCGGGAGACCGCGACTTTGCGTGGGTAGAGGCCAACGTAGCCGTCGTCGTCAACCAGTCCCTCACCATGGGCGAGGTTTGGGCCACGCTCCCCTCGCAGTGTGCCGGCTGGCCGCTGTCGCCACCGCCCTACGCCTTCCATGGGCCCTTTGGCAGTGCGGCGCCCGACGGGACCGACAAGACCCCCGCAGCGCCGTTGCTAATCCTCTCATCGCGCGTTGACCACGTAACGCCACTCGAGAACGCCTACGCCCTGTCTCGCATGCACGGCGGGTCAGCCGTCGTCGTGCAGGAGTCGGTCGGCCACGCCTCCATCATATCTTCCGTCAGCAGCTGCACGCACTCCATCATCAGGGACTACCTGTGGACCGGCAAGGTACCTAAAAACGGAACCGTGTGCGAGGTTGATTCCGGGTGCAAGGCCAGCATCCCTGCGAAAAAGTGCCCGGGCTTGATACCTATCTAAGCGGCCGCATACTCTCCTGATGAGGTTCATTATTGACTTAGCTGGGGGAGTTATGTCCTTGCGTTTCCGCTTTTCAATAGAAGGGGTTTTTTGGACACATTCGAGCTGTGGTTCTGCTAAAATGACGGTAGAAATCATAATTTCTTGGTTGATTACTACCCATATATGCTCACCAAGTTAACACTAAGCCCAAGAATCATGCAGATCAAAGAGTGATATTCTTCACCGTGGCACCCCCCTCGCCGGACTCGAGTAGAGCTTGCAAGATCTCGAGGTCCTTGAGCGCCTCCCTGGGAGTCTGGACCGCATCCAACTTGCCAGCCGCGAGTGCTGCGGCAAACGCTTTGACTTCCTCCTTGACCCCCGAGCTGTAGGGGAACTCCTTCTTCTCCTCCACCTTCTCGCCGCTCCCGTCTCCCTTGCCCGTCACCGTGATGACCTCGGTCGGGTTCCATGAGACGGCTCCCTTGGTCGTGACGACCTCAACTTCGATGCCGGACTTGAACTCGGTGGCGAAGGTGACGGTGATGGTGCCGCTCCGACCGCCTCCGGTGATGGCTGCGGCGTTGACCGTGTCGACGGGGATCAGGGCCTTGTCGAGCAGCGCGCTGAAGCCCACGAGCTGCTTGATATCGTCACCCGCCGCGCCGAGGAGGAATCGCAGGCCGGCCACGAAGTGAACGCCGCCGTCGAGGAGGAACCCTCCCTGGTACTGCGGCACCTTGCGCCCTGCGGGGCAAGTCGAGTCAGATTCAGGAGTTCATCTTAGGGTGGGATAAAAGGAGGAAAACGATAGGGGAACCAAGGGGAGGAAAGGAAAGGAAAGGAAAGGAAAGGAAAGGAAAGGAAAGGAAAGGAAAGGAAAGAAAAGAAAAGAAAAGGAAGCACCCACACTCGGTGTTGAAATACTTGTTTTCTGGCGACATGTGGCCGTACCGGTTTAGACGAAAGGTCAGCAAATCGCCGCCAATTTCGCGGACCCTCTGCGCCGCGTAGCGCAGCGAGTCGAGGTAGCGCCAGTTCTCAGCCACGCCCCAGAGCGGCTTCTTCTCGTCATTACCCTCATACCACCCAATCAGTCGGACAGCGTCCGCGACGGTCCCCGCGACAGGCTTCTCCGAGAGCACATGCTTGCCCGCGCGGAGAGCACGCTCGACGACGGCCGGCTGGTGCAGGATGGGCAGGGCGACGACGACCGCTTCCACATCAGCGCGCCGCAACAAGTCGTCGAGCGTCTTACCCTCGACGGCGGGGCTGTCAAAGTAGACGGCAACCGAGGCCGGATCCCGCGAGGCAGCGGCCAGCGCCTCAGCCGACGCCTGCGAACGCGAGTAGACAGCCTTCAGGGTCAGCGAGGGGACCGCCTCAATTGCGGGGAGATGCTCTGCCGCTGAGTTAGCTAGGTACCCATTTAAGACATTTTGAAATATTGTGTTTAATAGGAGCGACTGAAAAAGAAAAGAGGTAGAGTGATGGGAAGGGGAACATACCCTCCCGCGCGAAGATCCCTGCACCTAGCAATGCGATTCCAGTCATGTTGAGTTACAGAAATGCGTCGTAAGTCAGGTCCTGCTTGAATCAATGTGTCTCTATTGATGCGGGACAACAACTGGTTTGCGATGGTGAACTCCGCGGCGGTTTTGAGGAGAGTCGTGGACTTCCAGTTTGATTATAAAGCAGGCTTGCCTGCGCTGAAATCAAGTGGAGATCTCCCCCGGGACAGGGGAATCGGGCCGTCGTATGGCCAAGATGGAGCCCAAAAGGTTGGCTGGAGTTGCGAACCGCCGAATCAATGACTTCACGTCAGTGGAGAGCGGGGTTGCTGCATTGTTTTGAGAGCGGATGGCGTCTTTTGTGTGACACCACCAAGTGATTGTGTTCAGGTGTTATTAATCGTGAATGCTTACTAGCGTCTCACTCGGAAGGGCTCCAACCTTAATTATTGAGGAGCAGCTGGAGATAACTTTGGTTTACTTGTCAGTTCAATTTCATGCTGAAAACTGGGAAGGAAGTCAGATGGGGCCAGACTAGAAGTCCCCAACTCCTCACCTGCGGCTCTTCCCGTTTTGCCTAAATCACTCAACTTTTTCACGCACACACCTCTGACTCAAGCATTGTATAGTCAGTTTGTGACATCCTCGTTGATAGTGTATTCAGTGCGTCTTGACACTGCCTTCAAGTCAACTTTCAACTATGTCAGATAACTAATCGACCTAAATCTTTGGTATGAGAGAGTAATTGGATTATCCCTCCAATACCCTAGTCAAAGAAGGATCAGAACCCGAGGTGATCAAGCCAGCATCAAAGGCTCTCCTCCACCAGCCGAGCAACCTCCTTTGCGAGTCCGAAGCTGTGGATGTATCCGCCGATGGTGGTGCCGTAGGCGTGCACCACTTTCTGACCCGCGATTCTCTCCTTCTCGACCCGGACGCCCGCTGGTCGCAGCGGGCGGATTCCTACCAGGTCTTCAAAGATGTCGTAGTCGGCAGCAGCCGCAGATGGGAAGTGCTGAGGTAGGTTTTCATGGGCCCGGCGGA
Organism: Corynascus novoguineensis; assembly: GCA_033296725.1. Classification (NCBI taxonomy): domain Eukaryota; kingdom Fungi; phylum Ascomycota; class Sordariomycetes; order Sordariales; family Chaetomiaceae; genus Corynascus; species Corynascus novoguineensis. Next base: position 23,262 of record MU857693.1, on the reverse strand, counting down.
AGAGCTGATGGACCGCGTCAGCTGGATCTCTATCTCTCCACTAAGCCAGAAAGAGGGAAGGGAGCTACTCACATCTTCATGTACCTCCTCCTTCGACTTCATTTTGTCTGTCACCGGCTCAGATACACCGCCAACAACGGCCGTCCCGTCTCCTCGGCCGAATATGTATGTGTACACACCATTACCACGACGCACGAATGCATCCTGATATTCTGACCGCACCACCGTGACCCATGTCCGATCCATGACAACTTGGTCGTCCTTCACATCCTCAAGGGCCAAACTAGCCAGCCCGGACGCGTTGACGAGCACATCATGTCCGAGATACGCCAGCTCCCCGAGCGCCTTGACCTCTTCGACCCTTACAAATTGGACTCCTGCCTCCTCTAGCTGTCGTCTCAACCACACCAAAAACACCGCCGGCGTAACCACCACGCTGCCATATCTCACCACAGCACCACCACCCTCGCCATCCGCTTCGCCACCCTCTTCGACGACTTCAAACTCGGGAACCCGCCCGCGATACCAGACAGCACCCGGCGAGTCGTCCAAGGCGCGCACTCCAGCGGGGAAACAATCAGTCAGCTCGACACGGCGCACGCCGGGACCGTCGTCGCCATGCTCGGCCGCCGCCAGAGTGCGCAGGTGCTCGAGCGCCGCCAGCTGCATCGCCTGCTCGCGCGGGCTGCCGCCGAGGCCGACCCAGCCTGCACAGGCCCTGCGTGGCGTGCGTGTAACATGTCAGCAATAAGTTCAGGTGCAGATTTTTGGATTCTTATTCGTCTTCTGTACGGGTATATTCATAAGGGGATTACACGTTGTTGTAGGGAAGGGGTTAAGACAAGGCGTTATGAAACGGGAACGGGAACGAGAACGGGAACGGCCAACGTACCAAGGACTGGCCCAGCTCTGGGAGGGGGCATCCCCCGGGAGGTCGCGAGCGACAATAGTAATCTTGTGGGAGGGGTTGGCTTGGGAGAGCACGGTGGCCGTCGAAAGACCAGTGATTCCGGCGCCAAAGATGGTGATGTTGCCCATGGTGACGGACCTTGAGAACGAGAAGATGGGTAAGAGTGTGCTGAAGCTCAGTTCAGGTGAGGATTAGACAGATCAAAAATCAGAGAGTGAGATCAAGACACCTCGAAGAAGAAGTGAGCTCTCGGGGCTGTGCTCTGTGATGAGTAGGGAGGGATGGGTATTCCGGCACTCTACGAGCGTCATGAAGCTCGGAAAGGGAACAGAAGAGATCAGAAGGCGTGCTGATCGATCATGCGCAAAACCGCCGATGAGAGGGGATCTTTCAGCAAGTTCCGAATCTCTGCCATGGATGCGCCAAGGTATCACATTATCGTCCCAAGCTTCCATCACGGCCGCTCGCTGCAGGTCTTACCTTCAATTCAGCCCTGAAAGGTTCGCTCTTGCTGTGCCATCAAGGTATCATGCGTCAGTATCCATAATAGGCAGTCGGGGTTAGGTCCTCACCTTACTACAGGCTATGTACTGTGTGCCTGTTGGCCCAACGATGCAGTTGGTTCATACTAGGGTCTGCTCGGTTAACGGCCTGCATGCGGGATTGTCGGGGTGGCGCACTAGTCCTGCGGGTTTGGCGTTCCCAGGAGAACCCGCTAGTTTGGGTCGGGGGCGTTACACGACTGAAATGACTCCGAGTGGCCAGGGGCGTTTCCAAGAGTGGAACATCCGGGTCTATTCAGCTGAGGGGGTGTCCAAAATTGGTGTGTTTACATGGATTGGGAATGCTCATTGACCGGGGCCTCGTCATGTAACGGTAAGAAACTTTGCTAATCCTTTGGGAAATGCATGTGATTCTACAAGTCGGTTTTTATGATTTTAGCGTACCAGAACTTGAAGGAATCATCACGAGAACGCCTAATCGCCCGAAATCTACTGCCCTCCAACGCAGAACGAGGTTAGTACCCAGCGATCCTGGCCGATCTAAGCCCGATACAGTTCGGGCCATGACCAATAAAGCTAGCATTGCTCGCAACGGCGCGTTGATTCGTCTCGAACTCGAGACATGTTGCAAGGCGAGCTGAACCAAAGTGACGACGAACTTGTCACACTGCGTTAGCTGGGTCCTGATGAATTGTACCTTCTAACAATGGCTTTGTCCCGCTGAAGTTTCAGTTCCGCTTGCCCGCCACCTGTTATCACCCACTTATAGCACGCATGCTAAGCGCCTTGCCCTGCCTACCTAGACTATTTCCACTGGGAGAGAAAGAACCAACGCACCTTCTTCCCAAGTAGGTACGCTAGGCTCCCTCCCAGAAGACTAAGACCCCGCATTGTGTCCGGATGACCCGGCGTCGTCTGAGTAAGGAAGGGGCCATGACGTCTCTTTGGACCCGCGAATATCCTCCGGAGTTCCAAACCTGTTTCTCCGCCCCAACAGACGAGAGGGTGTAGTGTGGTACACTCACTGTAGTGTAGTGTGGTACACTCACTGTAGTGTAGTGTGGTACACTCACTGTAGTGTAGTGTGGTACATTCACTGTAGTGTAGTGTTGTAGTGTTGGTAGTCTTCGCTTCTACCAAGAGAAGTACTAACACGCTATTTCTTGTTAGTCAGCGCGGAAATCGTCTGTCATGCTTACTTCATTCAGGCACGGATTTCATTGACTTTGGTTATTGCGACTGCCTGGTTCTCATTGGGAAAGGGGGCCAATTCACTCCTCCTTCCACAAAGCACTAGTACTAGTGTGTACTTGAGAGATAACACCACTATTGGCGCTGAAGAAGTGATGACCCCCACGCAGAATGGCGCTATGGAGATTTTACAAATTGTCCGGGAATAATTAAGACATGTCACATGTAACGTGCAGCGAAGCTCCCATCGGTTCGCCGGGATGTCTCGAAGCTCGTGGCGCGCAGTGGGGCGGCCCCGGCCCGCGACGATCCTCGCAAGGCTGAGGGGAGGCCTGCGGGATGGCTGCTGCTTCTTGTTTCGTGCATGAACCCCCCCTTCTCTCACACCTCCGACACAGTAACTGGGCACGGTGCTGCCGCAAGGTACCGGTTGACATAGTGGCAGAGCAGTCATGTCGCTTATACAGATCAGACGAGACTGGTGACTTACTTCGATAGTCAACAATTGAAGTTAACCTACCAAGCAACCAAGCTAGTAAGCCAAAAAGAGTTGCACATGAATGGACAAATTGCATGGAGATTCTTCTCGGAAAAATGAGGACAATTGAGTCCCATTTATCCAACACCCCTTATATCATCTGCAACACACCCTAACACTACTGAAACTGCCCTTGGATAGATTACACAAGACGGGCCCTTTCTGTGAAGATGACAGGCAGAGGAGCCGAAACGGTAGTGAAAGTATCTTGCTTGCCATCCAGGAACGCCTCCTTAGTCTGACCCGGAGCGATTGTAACATCATAGCGCCAGAGGATCTCGCCCACGACCCGCCGTAGCTCGAGCATGGCCAGGCGTTTGCCGACGCACGCATAAGGTCCTAGAACACATTGTAAGCTTTTTGAAGGGTGCAAATGATATGTTGGGGTGACAGTAAACTGACCGCTGTTGAAAGGGATGTAGACCGACTTGTCCCGGATCAGCTCCGGCCGGGTCGTCCAGCGCTCAGGGATGAACTCGTTGGGGTACGCAAATGCCCGCTCGTCCCGGAACACGGTGTAGCTTGGTACTTGAACAATTGTGTTGCCGGGAACGAAATGATCGCCGATCCACAGGCCCTCGCGAGGCGTCATGCGCTGGGTGCCCGAGGGGACAGGCGGGTGCAGGCGCATCGTCTCGTTGATGACGGCGTCTAGGAGGGGCACAGTCATGAGATTGTCGTGCGAAATGTCGGGAAGGGCGTCAATTTCAGCTTGGAGGCGCTTCACTAGGACAGAGTCCCACGCAAGGTGAAAGAAGATGTGGGTCAAGGCGGCCGCGACGCTGTCGCTGCCCGCGATGACGATCAGCTGGGCGTCGCCATGCAGGTTAAGCTGGTCTCGCTTGGTCTTGGCACTCTTTTCGTATGCCGCCAGGATCCACGAGAAAATGTCGGGTTGCTCAGGCTCTTTCTGTTGCGCGAACGTGTCAGTGGGGATAAACTCAAGTCCCGAGCTGAAGCTCTTCATGCAGGCAGGGAAACGTACCTGCTTCCTCTCGTCGATCAGTTTCTGAATCCAACCCAGAAACTCGTGGTAGTTCCAGTTCAGCACGGGAGTTCGCTTGATGAAGGGCAGGAGCCAGGGCATATGGGTGAAGAGGGCAATGTTAAACATATCGGTGCGAATCGTCTTGAACACGTAGGCCTCCTTGCCGTCCGCCAGCATGTTGGATGACTTGTTGAAGGCGAGGTCTTCCATGACATCAAACACAAAGTACGAAAACCATCTGGACACGTCCAAGGGCTGACCCTTATGTCGGTCAACGGCGCGCAGCAGCTGATTGATTGCCTTAGTGATTCGAGGATCATACCCCTGAATGGCTGTTTTGGCGCGTCAGTGGAGGAGATGGGTAATTGACAAAGACTGGTCTCTTTACCCTTCGTTGTGAAGCCCATGTCCCAGACTTTGCGGCGACGCGCATGCTCCTGCTTGTCGCGGGCCATGAAAAGGGGCACCCGCGGCTCAAGGAGCGTGTACCAAGGGCCCTTGGTGACGGGAGATTGGCTGCTATAGATGGCTTTGACAGCCTCCGGATCGGCAATGGAGATCTCGCTTGGGCCTGAAAAAAGATATTAAGTTAAAGATTCTGAGTTGCTTAGAGACCAGGTGCAACGGTGTCATCTTACCAAGTCGAACATAATCACCATATTGCTCGTGAAGCTTCTGGACCTCCTCATAGAGGTGCAGCTTCTTCATTGACTTTGCAGTAATATAGAAGTTCGTAAGGCGTGCAAAAAAGGGGCCGGGATACTTGGAAAGCCGATGAAAGAATGCGCGGTACACGAGCATGCTCGTGTATAAGCCGCCAATGTGTGCACCACTGATCTGTGCAAGAGCCGACAACCCGACGTCTAGAATCCCCGTGTAGATAGAAAGAACAGCTCCAGCAAAAACTGTGAAGTAAAAGACAAAAATAGAGGGCGATGTCGTGTCCCATTCCCCTCGCCGGAACACAGCGAGATGGGCCACTACACCACTAGCTGCGGCGAGCAGATTGAGAACAAGAGTTGGCTCCATGGTCAAGAATTGGGGGCCTTGTCAGTCAGAGCTTGAAGCGGTTACTACCCACAAAGCGATCTTAAGGAGTGAGGAGGATAGTGATATATTAGTGCTGACGCAGGTCATCGGTTAGCTAGAGTGTGCCAGAGGGTGACGTGCAATGTAACCATGAGACGGCCCCCGCATCCCAGGCATCACCGAGTCAGCAAGAGCGTTGTGATAGTGATAGGAAGGCGGCGATCGCGCGGGGCCAGGAGCTGTGTATCAGCGCACCACTACAAGTTCCACTAGCACGACAGTAGTTGTTGGACCCAGCAAGCCGAGGGGGTGTCTCACTTACACGCCACTTTGGGAAGCGGGCGACCAATCAGAGAAACCCGTCTCTTCGAGGCTAGGCGGCGCCAACATATCTGAAATCTAATTTCTCCGGTTGGTTGGTTGTACTGCCCCGGCGCACAGTAGGAGGATTACGTTTCCGATACATGGGTCGAAGCTGCCAGAACTCCCAATACCATGGTCTGTACGGACTACATGTTCGTGACCCATGGCTGAATGCAGGCTCGGCCTGCTCCATCACTGCACACTCGTGCTTTCCATCACGGTCTAACCCTCTTGATGAGGCAGGCCCTTTGGCCTCGGGCTGACGGAACGTGGAGTCTAACACCGCGGGAGCTCATTGTCGGCCACTTGCACTAAACAATGCGAAGACGGGGAGTTCGGCATGTGAGGCACACGCTGTTCAAGGCGGAAGGGCCGAAGACCACACACACTACGGTAGCCACTAGCACCCCGTGACTGTCTATCTAACCTCAGAAAGCAGGTGTGGTCGCAGGATTTCATGCTTGCCAGGTATCATCACCCGCGTTCCCGGATTCTGGCGTTGCTGAACTCGACGTCACAGCCGAAGAAGATCGGACTAAATGCCTAGTACCAAAGTTGGGTATCTGTTGATCCTGTGATGAATGCCCGAAAGGAACCGATGCTCGCGGCAAAGGCTCGCCATTCTTGCTCAGTGCTCTTTATCTTATTTTCTTTCAACTCCCCAGCAGCAGAGTTCCTCCAACACTCTTCTTCAAACCCACTCTCTCCTAAGTTCTCCTTCTGTTCACTTTACAGATCTTGCAGAATAAAACCACTTCAGTGATAGCAACCTCATCTTAGCTGGACATACGAATACTTCCACCATGAATCCCTTCCAGGGCCTGCGCGAGTACGAGCGCTCAAGCCCGTGGCCTGAAAAGACCGCAATTTCCATCCGGTTGAAGGAGGGCCTCAGTTTCACAGTAAGTCCACTTTTCCACTTTGGCCCCCGACTTGCTTGCTCACCAAGAAACCGCTCACAGCTCAGCGTCCCCAATTTTGGAGTAGCGGCGAGCAGCGATGATGGTGCCGGCGCCAAAGCGGCTCTGACCCGCGTTGTCCTCGCACACGCTGCGTTCAAGGCGGCAATGCAACCCGAGTTTGTCCCCAACGACAGCTTCTTCAAAACATGTGTTGCCGAAGTCAACGTCATCAGCCTCTTCTTCCCCGACATTACCTCGGACGCTGTCCGTATCGTCTTCACGGCATGGTTGGCCTTTGCCTGTATCATGGACGATATACTGGAGGTGTTGGACTTGACGGACCGCGAGCTCGTATTGAGAGAATCCATCGAGATTCTGACCCATGGTAAGTTGCCCTCAAACTCTCTGAACCACTTATCTCGTGATGCGGCATGTTGACATTGGGACATAGCCCCAGCTAGCCCTCCAGAGAGACCCGAGTCTCAGGGACTCGTCGCCAAGGATAAACGCGTCCAGGGTCAGGCGAAAGCTCTCTTTGACCACTGTACCCGCTACCTGTCGCACAAGAGCACCGAGGTGTTCTTTCAGGCGGTATGCAAAGTGCTGGAGGCCCACGTGGCCGAGATACATTTCATTCATAGCCCAAACAACGCCAGCTTCCCGGAGTACCTTTTCATTCGCAGCCGGACCATTGCTTTGAGTCCTTTCTTTGAGGTCATCAAGTCCGAATACCTGGAAGAGGCGGACTGGGCGTTTAATGACGCCTGGTTGAGACTGCAGAACGAGGTGTCGCGAGTTGCCGGACTCCAAAACGACCTAATAGGATTGGTCCGTGACATTGAGGACGGCGAGCAACTCAATGCCATCATGGTCCTGGCGCGGGGCTTCAAGAGCTACGACGCCAACCAGCTCAACCACCAAATCTTAGCTCGGTGTGTCGCCATGGTCAGTGCCGAGCACAACGAGAGTGCCGCCCGGTGCTTCGAGTTTATGACACAGCTGCATCGAGCTGCAGACAACTCTTCGGGCTCGTCGATTGAGCGCGTCGAGAGGGTGGCTCGCAACATAATTATGATGTGCGAGACACACCTGCGGTGGTGTTCCTCGGCCAAGAGATACAGGCTCGAGATCGCCGTTGACGAGAACTACTCGACGCCGTCGTCGACAACGCTCAACACGCCGGCGACAACCACACACACCCAGCCAGATGAGACCCAACAAATTCAATCTAATACGGTGCGCATATCCGAGGCCACCAACACTTCAGAACACCTTACTGTACACTCTTCCGGTATCTTTCACGGCCTTCCATCGCTTCCTGATACAATGGACTGCCGCAACATGACAGCACTCGTCGCCGGTGCCACCGGTCTCTCTGGCTACCACATGATGAAGGTTCTCGCAGCATCGCCGGAACGCTGGAGAAAGATCTACTGTCTCAGTTCCAGGCCTCCTCCCGAAAACTTCTTTCAAGACCTTGGTGAGGGTGCTAGTCGGGTGGAGCACATAGCCGTTGACTTCCTAGATGATCCGGTTGACATTGCGAAACGCCTGGACAACAAGGTCGAGCATGTGTAAGTGACTCATCCGATGGCTATACATGGCACAAGCAGCTAAAGCAAATTTCAGGGATCACATCTTCTACTTTTCCTATATGCAGCCTGCACCCAAGGGTGACGTTCTCGATCTCTGGGCGAACGCTGAGCAGCTGGCGGTTGTCAATGGTCAGGAGTACCATATTCCACTCCCTGGGTCTCTCTCGCTAACATTAAGCGTACCAGTGGACATGTTTAATAATTTCCTCGACGCCCTGCAGCAGACGTCGCTCCGGCCGCGCCGCTTCATGCTGCAGACGGGATCCAAACACTACGCCTTTTACCTCGGCCCTGCTTCCCTCCCAGCCTTCGAGTCGGACCCGCGCGTCCTTCTGGACAGAAACTTCTACTACGAGCAAGAGGACGCCCTTTCGGCCTATTGCAAGTCTGTCGGCGCGGCGTGGAACGTCGCCCGCCCCTCGTACATCGTCGGCGCTGTCCGCGACGGCACGCTCAACCATCTTATCGGCTTTGGTATCTACGCGGCTGTCCAGGCGTATCTCGGGCAGCCCATTGCGTTCCCCGGTGACTACCACGCCTGGGACCGGGAGCAAGTTCAGAGCACCGGCATGCTCAACGCCTATTTTGAAGAGTGGCTCGTCCTCAACGCCACAACCGCCAACGAGGCCTTCAACATCCATGATGGTCAGTCCTTTACCTGGGGACGACTCTGGCCCTACCTGGCTAGCTGGTATGGGGTCGAGTGGTTGCCGCCGGCCGAGGAGGAAGAAAGGTACCGGACAATGAAGCTGCCCTCTCCGACGACACCCCGTGGGTAAGTGTTCCCCTCACCATCGTCTTATCGTTGATTGTGCGATAGTTGATACTAACAAACGTACGTTAGCTATGGCCCCCAAGCCACGCTTCGCTCGACCTTCAGCCTGCTCGAGTGGTCGCTGCAGCCGCACGTCGAGGAGGCGTGGCAAGAGCTGGCACGGCGGCACGAGCTGGTGCTGGATCCCTTCGACGACCGCTATCGCGCCCGCATCTTTTCCTTCTCTGACTCCGCTGTTATTGGTGACGCCCCCATGACGACGAGCGTGCGCAAGGCACGCGAGCACGGCTTCTTTGGCACCGTGGACTCGTACCGCGCTATCTTTGACGCGCTCCACGACCTGGCGAGGTTGAAGCTCATTCCGAATCCGGTAGTTGACGATTTTACGGCGTAAACGGAATTGGGTTCATTTACACACACGTCTGTTTTCAATTTGGGAGGTGTAACGAGCGCTCATTGAAAGCACAGCATCTACTGGGGTTGGCCGTGTGCCCCCTAAAGTACATAACTCAGTTGGCTTGGGGAGTTAGGTAGGCGAACTGCAGAGCGGTTACTCTTTTTGAGTTATAATCTTGCCGGCCGTCTAATGAAACAACTTGTCTTTTCTCAGCAACATAAACAACAGTGTCTGTATTCTCTTCGTACTTTCATCAACCAGGACTTTGCCCGATCCCACACACCCCGCTCCCCCCCGGGTACCACTTTTGCCTACCACTCTCAATCTGTATCTGCTCCGCCGTGCGGCGCTGGGAACCTGGCCCGCCACGTCCGCCCCCATACTTGGGTTGCCGCGATAACCAGAGTGGCGCCGACCATGACGACGGCCTGGAGGCCGAAACTCAGAGCTGCGCCATTGCGGTGGAACCAGGGCAGCTGAAAGTAGGCGACAGAAAAGCCGCCGACAACACGGCCAAAGTTTAGCCAGGCACCCGTCAGGGCCGCGTGCCGAGGCAGACAGTCGAGTAGGTACGCCGAGACGGCCGTCATGTTGGCGAGCGTGTTGAAGCACAGCATGGCCCAGCCTAAGGCCAGCCCGACCCACGATAGATGGTGCTCGAGCGTCTGGCCGAACAGCACCAACCCCACCGCTCCGACAACAACGGCTGGATACGTGGCGGTGAGCCGGCACTCAATACCGTACCTGGCCATGTGCCGTCTCGCGAGTACGTCGTTGAACCAGTGGCCCCACGTCTCGGCAAGTAGCGTCCCGACGATGGGCGCAAAATAAAGCATAGCGAGCGCCACCATGCTGAAGCCGTAGCCCCCGGCCTCGGGAGGCGGCAGCACAAACTGTGAAATGGTGGCTACCATGCCAATGGTCCACATGGTGATAGGGGTGATGAACAAGGCCGTCGGCAGCAGCAGGTACGGCCGGGTCAACAGCGCGCACTGTTTCCGCCACACCCCCCACATAGAGGAGGATGATGCTGCCGCTGCCTTATCGCGCCATCCTTCGACACCAAGCAGCAGCCACGCGTGCCGGCCTGCCTGAAACCCTGTGCTCTCTCCCTGCACCGGATCGCCTTCGGTCCCGCGGAGCGTCATTCCGGCCCGCGCAAACATCGTCTCGTCTCCGAGCAAAACGACCACGAGAAGACTTGTGGCGTACAGGGCCGCGAGGATGCCAAAGTCGTCACGCCAGCCGAGGCGGAGGACGAGCAGGCTTGAGAAAAGCGGGCCGAGGTAAGGCCCCACGAGGAAGCTGGCGGCCCAGATGTTAACCTTGCGGGCGCGGTCGTCGAAGAAAAAGAGGTCATGCACGACGCACATGCCTATCACCTGAGGCGGGGCGCCGAAGAAACCTTGCAGCGCCCGGAAGGCCGTGAAGGCGCCGTAGGAGGGCGCGTACATCGCCCCCAGGGTCGCCGCCAGCGAAAGGAGTTGTGAGTAAAATAGAACGGGGAGTCTGCGGCTCTCAGTCAACACTGGAAAACAAAATGTGTGAATGGATACGGGGACGAGGTGGCTATTAGAGGTGTATTATTCTTGTTGAAAATAAGGTGGATGGTAGGTGAGATCAGTGCGAAAAGGACGAGAACTGCAGGTATGTTTGGAAAGCCTACTCACCTTCCGTAACGTTCACAAAGGGGAACGGCAACCAGACCGCTGTTTTACATAGTCAGCTAATATGACCTTTCACATCAGGGCGCTAGCTTATGCTTCGTAACTCACTCAGTGACTACTAGCAGCCCCCTGAGGTTGAACAAAGGTACAATAACAGAACTAAACGAAGAGCATGATAAACATACCCAAGTCCTTGAAGAGCAATGCCGGGGCTAACGGAGTGCGAGACTTCTTCTACAGACATGCCCCTAATGAGGCACATTGACCGTCAGCATCCCTCCTGAGGTGATCAGCTCACACACAGACCATTACTTGTCCTTCAGAAGTAGTCAGTTTGCCAGCTGTGGTGAGAAATTTGACCTACCACTCAGGAGCCTGCATATGGAACACAGTGGTTCCCCAGGTAAGGGTCCAATCGGAGAGCAGGCAGCCCGGGATGAGCGCCGTGAGCACAGCATGCTTCTTGCCCCATGACCAGTTGAGCGGGTCGTCTGGGCTGGTGGACGGCCGAGGATTCAGACGTTTGGTACTACTACCGCTGCTGCTTCTGCTGCTGCTGCCGCTGCTGCTGCTTCTGCTGCTGCTGCCGCTGCTGCTGCGGTTGCTACCGTTCTTGTTGTCGAGATCGCTATCGCTGTGCTCTACGGCAGGTATTGGATCTTCTGGTGATGGCGCGCGCTTGGTGCTAGATGTCTGGTCTCCGTCTTGCATTGACTGGCTGGTGTGAGACGAGCGTGTCTCGTTCACCGCGTTGAAGTTGACAGGACCGTAGACCCGGCTGGACTCCCTGTCATCGACATCGCGGTCGAGATGCTGAGGTGTAGCGGCTAACTCAGAAACCTCAGCCATCTTTGTCTTGAGCGAATTGGTTGCGTCAACCCAGTCTGCGTTTGCAAAGGGCGAAAGGAGGAGGAAAGCCCTTTAGTAAAGCACAATCCCTCTCAGTTGAAGGTTATGTCACCTTTTATCCACCTTATGCTTCCGTCGCCGATACGAACAATATTGTCTGCAACCAGCCACTTCTGCATCTATCCCTGCAAATGAGCTGAGTTCGGACGTCCGACAGTATCAGCTATGGAGCTGAAATGCCTGAAAAGCACCACCTCTGAAACCCCCACAGCTGTCAGCTATGATTGTATTTGGCCTCGCGCACAGATCATGACCCAGCCATATCTTCAAAATCCTAATGGAGTCTCTGGTCTTACTGAGAACATAAAAATCTCGACGAAAAGATCTATCGTATCATCATTTATGGTCTCTGCACGAGTAATCAGCTGCTTGATATCGTATCAAGATATGTTTCAACATATGCCGATGCAGTGCGCTGAATAATTTTCAGGCTTTTTACCTCAGATAGGCGGTCTGACTTGGCTCCAGTTGCTTCTCGTGATATGCACAGTTGGGCTGCACTCTGCAAGGGAGTTAGTTCTCTGGTCTTAGATTGGAACAGCCAGAAAACCTCACTTGTTTCACTGAGCTCCCGAAGCCGCCAACACAACGAAAAGACGGCTGAAACAATTCTCTTAATACGGTAAGTAGCAAGGTTCCCAGCTGGAAGGAGATCAACCTGCATCAAGCTACAACAGATACACCTCAGCTACGTACATACGACGAGTATGGTGTCTTCCCACATAGAGCCAAATTTAGCAACATTAGAAACCCACCAAACGTGCAATTCTCAGTGATACAACCTTCAAACAAAAGTGACATAACCCCTGAACATATCAATAATCTCGGGGTCAAACTCGGCAACCCAGTCGGGCTCGTTGCTAGTTGTTGCAGTCCGCCTTTTCGGACCACCACTCGTGTTAGTCCTCCCGCCGCTATTGACTGGGGATATGGTAGGCTCGCCTGCTACCAGACTGCCAGGTGACTGATCCGATGTCAACTCCGGAAATTCAACGGGCACGGGTAAGCTTTGTTCCCCAGGCTTAGTTGTTCCAGACGATATTTTTAACGTATCCTCGTGGCTATCGCTGCGCTGGAAGCTGCTGGTTGTCTTGTGGAATTTGTTGGTTATTCCTTGATAAAGCACTTCATCACTGGCCCCCGACTTGAACGCCCCTGTTGTGGGTTGCATCATTGTGTGGTCGCCGTCCAAGTGTTTGTCCGGCTCGGGCGAATAGTCTTGATCAACCGAATACTCGTCCACGTCGTGATCATCTCGGGAGGCTGCCCGCGCAACGGTTCTGATATCGGTTTGGGCTAGAGCTCGTGTAACGGGCTTACTAGGACCACTCTCGTGGGCATAAAGGGTGACCGCGTCAGCCCTGGTTGCTTCGATCAATGGACGATTTGCTTCTTCTTGTCGAGAACCTGATGTTACCAGTCCAGAGATCTCGTCGTCATCATCCACCCACGAGAGGTCGATGCAATCTACGTCCATTTCGTCAAGATCAGCTTTGTTCCAGTCGTTATTCGATCCTTCGACAGCGCTCTTGAACGGCGAAGCGAGAGCGGATAAAACAATTGATGGCGTTTCCTGAACTCTTTGCCGCTTTGGCCGCGGGATCGCTGAAGCGTGAGTGATCCCTTGAGGTTGCTGCCGGGGGTGTGCTCCAGCCGATTGCCACATCTTTGTTTCCCCCGGGCCATCACCAGGAGACAGCTGTCTCTTTTTGTTTTGCCACTGTAGCCCGAGTTTGCGCGGTCTTTCAAGGCCTTCTCTGCAGCATCGGTGACTGCATGGCTTGCCAGATTTTGTAGGAGCGTCTCCGCTGCAGGGGTGATTGCACCGCCATTTTCCGTTTGGCAACTGGAGGGGCTGGGTGTTAGCCATCTGTGATGAATCGTCGTCACCTTCACCGCGTCTTACTAGATTATTGTTGAATGTATCCTTTTTCTGTGAGTGCCTCGGCCCAATTAAATCCTCAAGTAATGGGGTATTCGTCCGCGCATGCCTCGTGGTCAGCTTCCAGTCCATGTTTATTTGAGGTGTGTACTACTGCCTGCTCAGCGACCAGGATGAGGTCCAAGTCGTCTATCCCGTCATTGTCAAGGTACTCTTGCGACTCTTTTTCTTTCTGCTGACTGGGATTTTTCTTTCCTGCAACCCGTCGCGACGGGAAAACGGAGGCGGCTACATTGTGTCTGACGGTCGTAGACACCATGGTTCCGACAATCTCCTCACAGCTGAAATGGCAAGTAATGTGCTTATTGACATCACATATACCAACCCAGAACTTGAGTTCCAAGCCCCGCTGTTTGTCAAGTTTTTTGACACTTCCACGCCAGAAGTACACCAAGACTCCGCTACAGGTCTCGGTTAGAAAGGTCAGAACCGGTACGCGGCCCAACCAATTTGGGGGTCCTGTTCGGTTCAGATACCGGAGAGTGGCCTTGACTTCGATGAGAACGGGCTCATCACACCTTGGTTGGACCTTGTGGCCTACGACGGCTGCTTCCACATGTAGACGAGGAAACTTGTCCAGCTGGGCCTGTAGGTTTTTGCCAAAGGGCGGCTGCCGTGACATCAATCGCTCGATCTCGTCGTGGTGTCTGTCGGCAAGTTGCAGAACCGTGTGGATGTCCTTGCTAGCCAGTTTTCTCATTCCCACGGGTCCAATGTTGGGAATTTGCGTGAGCTGCGTTGCCCGACCTTCCCAAGATTCAGCCGCAAGCCCTCGTGCAAGTTCGAGCGCAGTCTTAGTCCCAACTGAGTCGCGATCGTAACCCTTGCAATCGATGACAGCTCGTACCAATCGGTTCAACCGCTCAAACACTAATTTGCGTTCAATCATGAACTGACGTCTAAGCTTAGTCGCGTCGTCCGAGTCCGGGAACTGGACGCATCCCAGATGAGCCTGAACCACAAGGGAAACTTTGTGTCGTGTCTGGGTCACCGCCTCCTTGATCGGGTACATAATCAGAGGTGATTGATTGATCTCTCGAAATAGCTGCCTCTCCGCCGGCTTGAAGCGGAACTCTCGAAACTCGGATGCCTGGGAAAGAATCGTGATCTGGCAAGTTAGTCACGTATCTATGATTGTATGTGTTAGGTGCGCTTACCAATGTCTCCATTCCGGCACCACGAGGAATTTGCAGAAGCAGTTTCATTGTCTGAAACTCTACCATATACTTGGACATGGCACAGCCATACTCGGTGCAGCTAAATGTTTCTCCGTTGATTACCAGATCTGCTTCTTGAAGTTGCTTGATATCACGCTCGCAGATCTCTTCTAATTTATCATCTATCTGGGACGGGTTTGTTGCTTCACCGGCGAGGTGATAGTGACTGGGGTTACGCCTCAGTCTCACGCTCAAAAAAGTGCCACCGAGCCACCTCTTTGCAGACGTTAGGTCGTGGATGGTTCCCAGGCAAATTTCGGAGTTGAGATGTTCAATCAGATTGAGATGCAATGTGCTCTCTAAAATTTCTTGACCCGACACCATCTTCTCATAACGCTCCTTCTTGGTGGCGCGAGTGAGGATGATGGCAGTCGCGCTGTCATCGAACTGCGGTCGCCCGGCGCGGCCGAGCATCTGCATGACTTCGAGATCAGAGTATTCTTCCAACTTGTCGTTCATGAATCCTGCAGTGCCCTTAAGGACGACGGTGTGGCAAGGCAGGTTAATGCCCACGGCCAAAGTGGAGGTGCAGCAAATGACACCCAGCTGGCCGTTCAAGAAGCCCTGCTCGACAGCGACCCGATCTTGCGCATCGAGCCCGGCGTAGTGGAAGGCTACGCCAAATCCGACAATTTCCTGCAGGTCCCTGCTGACAACAGGTATTCGTTGGGAAGGAACAGGCCACAGCTTGTCACCGACTGGTCTGCCGGCTGCGAAGTCCGCCAACATTGCAGCCGTGGTTTCGCACGATTTTCGAGTGAAACAAAATATTAAAATCGGCTTCTGCTCGGCATGTCTGGAAATCAAGCCCGGGAGTTTCTGATCGAGAAACCTGTCAAAAGTGAAATCATTGCCGCTACCGTCAAAACCGTACACATATTTTCGGAGTTTGACTGGGCGAAAATCTTCGCCAAAGGCCTCGCGGTGAGCGGGAAGTTGTTGGTTTGTGTGATTGCGCCCTAGCCACTTTGCGATGTCTTCCGAGTTGGGCACTGTTGCACTGAGGGCGATGAAGCGCACACTGGCTCCAATAGTCTTCATTCGCGAGACCACGGTTTCGAGGGTTGCGCCACGCACGTCCTTGAGGATGTGGACCTCGTCGATAAGAAACAGCTCGACCATCTGGAGAAGTCTTCGGTGATCTCGCCACTTTCGCGTGATGGAGTCCCATTTCTCAGGCGTCGTAACGATAATAGAAGCATCACCGACACGGCGCATCTCGGCTGGAGAAGTGTCGCCAGTCAGCTCTGCGCACTTGAGGTTCATGTGGCCGAATTTCCCTCCCCAATCGCGTGCTCGCTCGGAACATAGGGCTTTGGTAGGCGCCTGGTAAACGATCTTGAAGTTCTCCCTCCCTCGATCGAGCGCCAACTTGCAGATGGCTAACTCTAGGATCGCTGTCTTGCCGCTGCCAGTCGGAGCGGCGACAACGACGTTGTCCTTGGTGCGGTATACTACATCAAAACATTTCGACTGAACGGCGTTAAACAGCTCGTAGGGAAATATCGTGCGGAATTGGTCTGGCAAGATCTGGCGCAGGCTAACAAGGGGAATCCCGTGGACAACGGGGGTCGTCGAGTGAGGGTGGGTTTTATTCGATATCCTTGAGAGATCTTGCGGGAAGGCATCCAAATGCGGTGCTGGCATTCTATCATGTGAAACCAGGACATTCCGTTGCTTCAGGGTGCTCACTCTTCCTGTAGGGCTTGAACTTTCCAGGCTATGAAAGCGACCCGCCCCTGCCAATTGTGGGCCGTGGTTCTGTGATGCTACAGATAATCAGCAAAGTGCTTCGTAGGACGGGTAATTCATCACTCGAACCAAAGTGTAGCGAAGGCGTTCTAGGTTGCCAAGTGCTGCGTGGTTCAAAGCCGAATCCTTTTTGCTCTCTCCTGAATGCTGTTGTCGGATCGGTGAAGTGACTGACTTCTTTTGACTCCATTGGCGTCATCAGGAGGTTCGGTTCGAATGCTGGGCTCGACGGAAGTCCCGCCTCGTAGTACGAGTCATGTCTGTCTTGTGCTCGTGACATGCGAGAAGACGAGGGTGTTGGAAAGTATTTGATCGCGTGTTGGTGGTTGGACATGTCGCCCGGAGGACCCTCACGAAACGAGGTGTACGCAAGAAAATCTCGGTCTAAGGATGTCAGCGTCTCAACTTGAGGCTTGTCAATGGGATTAAAAAGTGTGCAAACCAAAATCGTCTAAGCCATCATGTAATGGGTCTGCCATGACGTTCTCGAGATGAAGGCAGGAGGCCGAATCGCAAATACGACCCTGAACCAATTTGGTCGACCACAGTGGTGTAACTTGGCAATGGACGGGAGTGATCAAAATTGAAACTCTGGTGCCGTTGATTAAGAAAGTTCAGGCAGCAGCAATGAGAAGCAATACACGGTTCCTTCCTCTTCCATTTTCTGCATGTGAGGGCAGCTCCTTCCTTGCCTGTCCTCCCAACCATTTCCGGAGACTTGCTCAAAATTCGACTGTGTCGATGGTAGTTACGTGAGATCCAGAACCTAATTAACCCCAAATCATGCTCATACTAAATTTAGATTGCAAGTGTTGAATGGTCTTAGCCCAGCGAGAAAGGAGTGACGAGTCTGGGGAGTCGCACCACGTTGCAGATGTCCGCTGCAGGCGGTCTCTATCTCTAGGTGGAAAGGCGGAGAATGAAGTTTTCCTGAATGATCTTGGCAATTGTTGCTTAGTATCTGAAGAGGGCTGCCAAGTGGTCGGAGTCCGGAACACCGGCCACGACCCAGACGACAGAGCCGGCAGTCATTGAACTGTTAGACTTTATTAGACTTAGGATCTGAAAGCCAGCCAAGTTCGCCGGGTAAGGCTCTTGGCAGTGTACTATGATTACAGCATTCTGGGCAATCGGTACTGACGGACGACTTTCTGTGACCCCGGCCATAGCCCCCCTCGCAAGCGAACATTCTTGTCGCAGCAGAGGCACGGACACGCATCCGTCCAAATATAGCTTCCCTGAATGTTTTTCCATGTTTCAGAAATTTGGTCTCGGGCGGATGATTGGTCTTGGTTTCTCTTGTCTAGAGGACGTTCTGGCCTGTGCATTTCAGGTCCTTGGTCCACTCGCTTCCAGCAGCGCGCGACTCCACGCCACTTGGGTGCAAACGGAAGGAGCAAATTCACGTCCCGGGACGACCTGTCCATTCGGGCAGGTCTTTGGTAGCAACGCGCTAAAGTGGAAGGCCAATCAGGGCGCCCCGCCCCTGAAAATCGCCAATTGCGGCAGCCCACAGAAGATAACGAGTGCGACGCTGAAAACGCGCCGCGCCCGGCGAGCGCACCAAACAGCCCACGTGGGACGAACAACCGCTATCGTATAAACACATGCGTAGTCGCTGCATATGGATCGCCATGGAGGGGCGAGCTGTGACACTCAGCTCGCCGCCCTATCCACGTTTTAACGCACGATGAAGGCGACTCCGGTATTTTGGGCCTTTGCGGGTCTGCAGTCGCTGGCTGCAGCCGAAACCATCGCCGAGATCAACGGCAACCGGTTTCTCTCGCCATTCGCGGGAAAGGCTGTCAGCATTACCGGTTTGCTGATTGCCAAGGGACCCAAGGGCATCTGGATTCGCTCGACGACCCCGGACGATGACGATGCCACCTCAGAGGCCATCTACGTGCTGAGCAACAGCATTGGCTCTGAACTGGCCATTGGCGATATCATCTCGCTTGACGGCGAGGTGTCCGAGTACAGGTCGAGTGACAGCTACATCTACTTGACAGAGATTACCGTCCCGGAGAACGTACAGGTGGTGTCATCCGGGAACGCAGTGAAGCCCCTGGTCATCGGCAAGGACACGCTCTCTCCCCCAACGGTGCAGTACACCAGCCTCGACGAGGGTGACATCTACAATGTGCCCAACGGTGTTGCCAATATCTCCGACAAGAACCCAGTGCTGGAACCCTCCAAGTATGGTTTGGACTTCTGGGAGAGTCTGAGCGGCGAGCTCGTCACGGTCAAGGCACCTCGAGCCATCAAAACTCCCAACAAGTACGGCGACACCTGGGTTGTTGGTGACTGGGCGGTGACTGGGGAGAACAAGCATGGCGGCATCACGATGTCGGATAAGGGTAAGCCTGGAAGTTTTGTTGATTGGTTGGGCGCAAAAACT
The DNA here is from genome assembly GCA_033296725.1 of Corynascus novoguineensis. Taxonomy (NCBI): domain Eukaryota; kingdom Fungi; phylum Ascomycota; class Sordariomycetes; order Sordariales; family Chaetomiaceae; genus Corynascus; species Corynascus novoguineensis. The sequence goes on along the minus strand of MU857693.1, from coordinate 4,186 downwards.
GACTCATTCCAGACTCCAACCCTGAGGTCATTAACATCGGCTCACCCCTTGACGGCACCAAGAACCCCTCCGACTCCAAGATGGGCGATCAGTTTGAAGACATCACGGGCGTAGTCCAGCAGGCCTTTGGCTTCTATTCCATTCTTCCCCTGACCGCCATCAAAACGACTACTGCCGCCTCTGCCGCCGCCCCTCCTACCAGCCTCATCAGTCAGGGCAAGTGCAACGCCCTCACCATCGGCAGCTACAACGTCGAGAATCTGGCTCCGACCTCGGCCCACCTGCCCAACGTTGCCAGTCAGATCGTGGAGTACCTCAAGACTCCCGACCTGCTATTCATCCAAGAAGTCCAAGACGATAGTGGCCCCACCGATGACGGCGTGGTCACGGCCAACGCCACCCTCACCGCTCTCGTAAGCGCCATCCAGGCCATCAGCAACGTGACCTACGCCTTCACCGAGGTTGAACCTGTCTCCAACGCCGACGGTGGCCAACCGGGTGGCAACATCCGTGTTGCCTACCTCTACCGCCCCGGGGTAGTAAGCCTGTACAAACCGAATAAGGGCGGCGCCGATGATGCAACCCAGGTCGTGGCGGCTCAGGGCAAGGGCAAGGGCAAGGGCAAAGCCAAAGGCTACGGTGTGGCGCCAGAGCTCTCCTTCAACCCTGGCCGGGTCGACCCCGCCAATCCGGCCTGGAAGGACACCCGCAAGCCGCTGGCGGCCGCTTGGAAGGCCAAGGGAGCCAGCCGGCCCTTCTACACGGTCAACGTCCACTGGTCCAGCAAGGGCGGCGGCACATCGCTGCACGGGGATCAACGGCCGCCTATCAACGGCGCTGTGGAGGCGCGGACTGCGCAGGCGAACGTCACGGGAGTGAGTACAAGATCGGTTGAAAAGCAGAGAGTAGATGCTAACAAAGACAGTCATTCATTGCAAAAATCCTAGACTTTGACCCGACTGCGAATGTCATTGCCGCCGGCGACTTCAACGAATTCGCGTTTGTGCAGCCGCTGAAGACCTTTGAGGCTGTCTCAAAGATGGTTGAGCTCGACGAGGCGGTCGAGACTCCCGCTGAGGAGCGGTACACTTAGTAAGCCCACCCCGTAGTTTCAGTTGGTGAGCGGCAGTCCTAACTGCGAACAGTGCCTACGACATGAACGCCCAAGCGCTGGACCACATGTTCGTCAGCCCGGCTCTGGCCAAGAGCAAGACCACCCAATTTGAGCACATCCACGTGAACTCGTGGGCAGCCTTCAACGACGTTGTGTCGGACCATGACCCCAGTGTTGCGTTGTTTGATCTCTGCGGTTGATGATGGATCATGATTTTGAATGAGAGTTAGACTTCCAGTCAATGCTACGTTCGAGATTGTAAGCCTGATTGAGTGTGACGAACCGTTTGCCAAATCACCAGATCAGCACAGCTGCCCAAACTGCGAAAGCTATCGCAGAATCGCCTGTTGCTTTGAGCTAGACAATTACCTACAGAATTAACGTTACGTACAAAATCGAACCTAACTAACCACCGATCAACTCCTAAGATTTATGACCATTAGATGAGTAACGGGCCTGAATGTATAGTAATGTTACCTGTCACAGTATCAACATTCCAAGTCGGACCGTTGTGATATCTCTGATCGTTCTCGCTATACAAACAACCAGCTAATTGGCGGACCTTAGAGGTCACCGAATATGAGGATCCTCAGATTTTAGGTCTACCAGTTAGCCTTGTCTTTGATTGGCATGACATAGGTCTCGCGTACGAGTCTGCAAGAATTGCCCCCACAGTCTGTTAGGCCGATTAGGACTTTCAAGGTGCCCTCAGACATATGAAGTGTAACCACCGCGTGCCGTCAGGTTCACGTTTGCGGCGGGTGGGGAGCCATATTCTTCGTCGTTCGGCCGAGTCAGAACGAAAATCCACACTATCCCAAGGCTGCTCTTAGACTTGACGAGAACGTCCGGACCAGGGAGATACAACCTAGAGGATAGACAAGGTCGTAGTATCATTGCATTCGATAATTAGCTTTCATGCTTGTGGCGTGACTCGTATTGGTCGTGTTGACAAAAGCTGGAGCTGCTTTTGAACGTCCTCTGAAGCAACAGCAAACGATGCTGTCTACATGATCGCTTCCGCCGTACTTCAAGCAGCTTTGATGTTTCTCATACCGCCTTAGTCGATCCTGTAGAGTTTGAAACCTGCACAATATAATGTTGTTCTTTGAAGCCGGGACCATAATGTTGAGTGGCGCCCGCCGCGAGGGTGCGGGGCTAACTTTTTGGTCTGCTTGCGCGGTGTGAGCCGTTGGGTTTCGGATTCCCGCCTTCCGTCACGGCAAGGCTTCCAACATCGTTCGTATTTTTACCTCTCTTCTTCTGGTCAAAGCAAGAACAATTGGAACCCCCCCCCCCCCCCCCCCCCCCCCGGCCCCCGCAGGATCATTAAACCACATTTTCACTCGTCGACTAGTTAGTCAACCGGAAGCATTGGAAGAAATGTCAAGATCGCGAACTCAAACTGTTAAAGAGCGCTCGGCCGCGCACGACGCGCCAAAGGCCAGGAAGCTCTTCCTTGAGGACCTTGCTGGGGACCATCGGCGGCTCCTTATTCGCGCCATTGAACGGGTGCTTTCTACCGAAGTTGCTGAGTTTACCTATGCCCAAATCATCGATGGGCTACCTACGGGCGACGTCGCTGTCAATTCTCGAGATCAGCCATACGGCTACGATCAGCACCTCCATCCCATCTACAGCGCTCACGACGAGTTATGCCCGGGAACGATTGAGGAGGCGCGGCAATTTCGCCATGAATTTCAACCGGAAATTCTAGCATTCGACTCTAAGGTGAGCAGAAGCGAGCAGGTCGAACAGTTCTTTGAAACTCCTTGCTTGGGTATGCGGTGATGGCAGGTATGGCTAATTGATGGCGTATTGTACTAGCTCCTCCATGAGTATCGAGCTTGCTCTCCCGGTTCTCGAGGATTCAAGATCCGGTTGATCGAGATGGTAGCTGTTGCAGTCCATCAGATCGCCGCGATTCTCTTCGATCTCAATACGAGCGTACACAAGGACGATGGGATTATCGACTGGGCGCCGCCCAAGTCTGAGACCTTGTATTGGAGATGGCACCCGGATGGGCCGCTTCCCACACTCTTCAAGCACCCGTGGTACAAAGACTACGATCAGTATCCTAGAGGGGTGGCCGACATGGTTGGATACTGGGCCGAGACGCGCATTTTGGGCGGCGTTGTCCTCTTCGACCGGCGTGATCCCAATGCCGAACCAAGGGCAGACCCTGAAGCCGTTTATTTGCACCCGGATCGAGCAAATGTCACATATCGAATCTGTCAGCTTCTTCCAGAGCAGCGACAAGCTCTGCTCGACTTCCTTCTAGCCGACGATATGCCGTCTGGGAACATCTTGCCGCTTCTCATTAGCAATGAAAACACAACGCGTGTCGATCCCGAAGAACCTATTCAGTCAACTGGCATTTACCGCGATCTTTGGGAGCGTAAGAATATCCCACCGAGCATGTCAGATATAAGGTTGAGAGACGTCGTCAACCGTCTGGAGTATCCCACGATGGAGGACTGGCGTAACGCGCAGAGACGAGCACGGGACAGGTTATGGGAGGATAGTGATAACGAGGAAGAAGCATCGAATGCAGATAAGACATAAAAGATGTCTCCAAATATACATCAAGTGTAGTAACACAAACACTATTTCGATACCCTCTTCATCTGTGCATGTTGTTGATGCCACGAACCAACCATGTCTCGCGGCCTAGACGAGTGGCCGAAGGGGCGGCATGTGGCCACTTCGCATGAGGATTAAGATATAGGTTGCCAGGCGATATCCCAGCAGCCCTAACTAGTCACTCACCGGAGAGAGCTCTGGAACCTCTTCAATCATAAGCGATACATCTACCCTTCGGGGAAATTGCTTGTACATTTATTGTGGACCTTTAGCTTTACCGAACCCACATTGCGTTACTTGAACCTTCACTGAGCCCGTTCAGAGCTGGTTCGATCAAGGGTCCAATACATCAATTTATTTAAGCTGGGTTGCGGAGCGCGGCGCGCTACCCCCAGGGGTGAGCGCTCTGGTCGTGTTCGAATTGAGAAGTAACTCGGCTGCCTCAGGCCACCTGGGAAGCCTCAGGCGCCAGGCCCACCACACCCAAAA
>MU857692.1:90137-114068 GCA_033296725.1 Corynascus novoguineensis | reverse complement strand
ATGTAGGTGGCTGGGGAAAGTGGGGTAGGTCCCAGATTATTGGCACCCCGCTGTAGTTAACTATGTATGTAACTCGTAATCAGGTGGATTCATTTTCGCCAAATCAAAGCCTGCGCAAACGAGAAGGGACACAACACTCGTGGGGCCCATCAGCGCCAGCGCTAAAAGGCGGGACGGGACGAGAAGGCACTAGTCTAGGCCGATCAGTTAGGCCGTTTCCTGTGGCTTTTCTACCGACTTCTGACGAGGCACCCCGACTGCCCAACTCAACAGCTGCAGAACCCTATTCTGCCACAGCGAGTGCGCCGAGTGAAGATGCTAGCAGAAATTCGTTAACAGCGTTAACAGCGCGAGAGAAGCGGAACCCGCGTGCCCCTGCACCCACCCAGCATCGAGCCTTCGCCAATCGGCTATTGGGGCTGGCAGCCATTGACGAGTGATCCACTGGGCGCGCCAATCATGGCTGACGCAAACCTCATCGAAGTGGGAGCGGGATTTGCGGTGGTTGACGGCTCAACCGGCGTTTAACCTTAGAGTTTTGGGAGCACAACCTTAACCTCCCCTTGCCTTCACATACCAGCCAAATGCCCATCATCCTCACATAATGGCACGTTCGCGGTATCCGGCGCCATATGCTATCCTCCATCTCATATTGCGGCTCATATCGACATGCCTATGCGTCGTGACCATATGTAGCGCGAGCTATGCCTCGTCGAGAGCAGGGTATGGGACAGGTATGGTGGGCGCCTTCGTCGCGGTACGTCCCGGGATCACTCAAGATGTTCATTCCATTGCCGTGGTTACGAGTGAGAGTCTCAGTGGAGCTCACGTATTCGAACATGCTAGGCCATCTTTACCATGCTGATCGATCTGTCCGAGATCGCCGGACTGGTCGACCCCGCAAGAGACGTCCGCCGCTTCACTGAAGCCTCCATCGTCTATCTCGAGTTGCTGATCATGGCCGTATGCGGCATCGTCCCGATCATGGTTTTGATGGCATTTTTGGGTTTGCAGCACCGCGACTGCGAGAATTGGCGGCCCAAGGACGAGTGTGAGGCCGAGGAGAAGGCGAGGAGGGATGTCCAGGTATACGTGCTTCTGGCCTGGGTACTTCCTCTCTGCCTAGTGTAAGTCTTTCATAAAGCCTGAATCTCAGACCACTGGGCGTATTGCTGACACGTATTAGCGGAGTGCATTTCGTTTCTGCGGTGCTTGCCTGCTTCGACTGTTTCAGACGGAGGCCCCGTGCCCCATCAATAGGCAGTCAGGGATGAATATTGTACATGCATAGAGACCGTATTAAATAGTTTCAGTTTGCGCTTGCAATGAGAATTAGACTTCGAATTACAGGCTGTGCGAGTTATCGGTGTTTTGACATTTGCGCTCATGTAAAGGTACGCACCTTCCTTACCTAAATAAGTAATTAAGAGGAAGGTAGTTATGTAACTAGTTAGGTTGCCTATCTTCTCCTCCTGTCTGCCCGTGACCCGTGATCCTATCCTATCAGATAACATATTTGGGATGAATTAAATCGATAACTTTACTAATTTTATCAATTTTTCTGCTGTTAGACAGCAAGGACAGTCGCCCTGTTTAATTCAGAGCATGCAGTCCCTCCACGCCTCTTTACAAAAACAGCATCCGCTCGCGTACTGCATTGTAGCGGCTCAAAGTCTATCTAAACGCTCCGTTTAATCCCACTTATCGAATAGTCCGGAACTCACCTTTCCGGCTTGGTGACGGCAAAGCTGTGGGCGGCCATCCGGCCGAATGCGTCATTAGGGTGCGTAGCTGGCACTTCTTGGACTATTTCCCTGCGTTCAGAATAGTTCATAGTTACAAAGAGCACATCCCTGTGTCAAGAGACGTGGAGTTCGGCATAAACTAACCCGAAGCGTGTCAGCTCCGCATCCCGGAAGCGGCACAGAGGGGTCATTGTCCATGCCTTTATTTAGTCTCTAGGTAGATACCTACCCGTATAAACCTAGGAAACTCAGTCTCTTCAAGCTCCCAACCGACGCCCCCTTTCTTGATCTCGTTATGTCTCAGCTAGCGACATCGCTAAAAAACCCCGCGGACACAGATGCGGCGCGGTATCCGGGTCGCCGTTTCGCACAAATCGTCAAGCTGAAGCCCGAGTTTGTCGACCAATACAAAGAGGTCCATGCGGCAGTTTGGCCTGAGGTCTTGTGGCAAATCAAGGATTGTAACATTAAGGACTGTATGTTACTTACCTCTTCAGGTTCCTTCACCGGTTGCACAACAGTAAACTGAACAGCGGCGATCGCAGACAGCATCTTCTACGACGCGGAATCGGGCATCCTGTTTGCGAGCTTCAAGTACGTCGGGAGCGACTACGCCGCCGACATGGAGCGCATGCGGGCCAACCCTAAGGTGCGCGAGTGGTGGCGCATGACGGATGGGATGCAGGAGTCGCTGGTGCCGGGTGCTAAAGATAGCGAATCTGGCGAGCCATCGTGGTGGAAGCCGGTTGAGGAAGTGTTTTACGCAGCTTGAGCCCAAGGAAGACAATTTTTCAAACAAGATCAATCATGCACATCCATGGTTAAGGTCGGCGATAAAAGAACCTTGGGTCCCTGGAACATGGTATATTGGGATACAGTGGAGTCAAACTGACCCCTAACGCTTTTCAAGTACCTCCTAATCTGCCCTCCCTCCCCCCCCCCAACCTTTTCTTTTCAGTACAACGACGAGGTGAATATCCGTTTCATACGGCCACAAACTCTTGAATCCATGATAGCAAGGCGCCCCGTCATCCACTTGGTCCTTTTACACCTCACCCTCTTTTTCTCTCTCACAAATCCGCACACACTCAACGCCTTTCAAGGCGCCTTCGTCTTGATGGGCGCGCACTCGGGGCAACCGACGCACCCGCATAGGACGCACCCGACATCGGCCTCCTTGGTAATAGTGCAGTCCTTGCCCGTAACGGTGGCCGTGACCGAGGTCGGGGCCGGGAGGGGAGGGTGCGTGATGGTCTCGCCAGGTTTGCAGCTGATGACCGTCATCAGGCAGTTAACGAGCGGACACTCGGGGCTGTCAGGCTCGACGCAGTACATGGGGCAAAAGTTATGGTGGTACGACGTTGTTGTGTCGTACTTGGAGCACTTGCCACCCTCATCACCCGCCGCCGGGGCTCGTGGTGCAGCCGTCACGGCTGGTGCTGGGCTTGCTAGAGCGCTACGGGGTGCAAGACCTTGCATTAGAATTGATGTATGTGAGAGATAGATAGCTGAACTTGTCATGGAAAAGAGAGAAGGACACTTGATAATGCTTACCTGCTTGCCAGCGCGACAATGAATCCAACGGCAGTGGAGAACTTCATGATGGAAGGATAAAATATTTTTTCAAGGTTGGCACACACTAGGTATCCAGAAGCAAGTTTAACAATTTGCTCGTTATTAGACAAATAGTTCAGATAAAAGAACAGAAAGTTGAGTAAGATGGCATGCTCGCGCGATATAAATCCTTTACGGTACTGCTCAGCCAAGATCTCTCGGATACGCAGCTCCGATTTACTCGACTCGTCGTCTTCATAATTTCCTGGGCATTCCTCCGTCATGTTGGAGCAGGTATCCAGCTCGCCAGACTCCCAACCCTTGAGCATATACCCCGGTAATCGGCTGGAAGAGTTCGCAAACCGGGGACGTGGGTGAACCGGCATACCCGGTCAGAGAACGTGGCCTGTCTGTAGGTTGTACTTCTCAACTGCTCACCTAAGAATTAACTAGAATACCATGTTCATTCAGGGGATCCCCAGTCAGCTGTGAAGGTAGGGGATTTCAGCAAGGATTCAGAGAGTGATAGACTGTGTTAAAATTAGCATCGCGGGCGGTACCCAACAACGTCCTTCTCGAATATTATGGAAAGGAAAAGATTGTGGCGTTCATATGTATACAGTAGCTCCATCCGCGCCCTTGATAAGTGGTTAATGAAGTGAGAATTGGGCTGCGGGCAGGTCCCTCCGACGCGGCGCACACCCGTTAGTCATGGCTAACTTTTCCGTACCAATCACCTCAAGAAATTCTACGTCACTGCAGCTCTTGGCCCTCGCTGCACTTACCCGGTTCGCTCGTATTCAGAGCCCACCAGTCCGGTCCAAGACTCGAGGTTGCTGCGGGAAATTGTCTGCGTTGCAATCTTGATCCCTTTTTCGCCAACCCTCCCAAGGTTGGCCCTGTTTCAAAGAATGTTGACAGTTTCTCTCCACCATTAGTACCAGCGCGCCAAGCCAAGACAAGCTTTTTGTTCATCATTCATCCACCTTGGCAACCATATTGAGCCATACGCAGTGTGGATGCGTTCCGATCCGGCTGTATGCGGCATACCGTACTTGGTGAGCTTGCCGAGATGTTGCGTGGCTCTGAAGACGCCGTGGTTGGTGAGCGTGGAACTTTCTCAGGACATGTCCCGTTGTTGTTGGCGCGACGTAGTAAATCAAAACTTGAGTCTTGAGAAGCGTCCTTTTTCTTTTCCGCACGGGAGGTTCGAGAACCGAAATCGGAGGCTGTATAACCCCTACTCAGATCACAGTCCCGCCTCCGCTCTCTGCCGAATCGATCCTTATCAGTAACGCTCATTGCTCTCTGTTGCACTACGTGGAAAGGAGATTATTACATCACTCCGCCTCTTAGGATCTTACCTGTCAATCTCGATCAGGAATGACAAGCGGGGATATGTGTTCATCGCTTTTCCCTTTTGGGACCAGATCCCGACCTAGGGGTTGCGTCAACCGTTGTTCTTCAACAGGTCCTTGCCTTCTTTAGTCATTCCCAGCTTCCCAGCTCACTTCGCACAAGGTAATGGCTATATGAATCTCGGACTGAATAAGTGAATGCCCCCGTCCAGCGTTGACACCCAGTGTGACTGCTCTTGCTGAAGTCATGGTCAATCAGGTCTCTCGATACTTCTGTATACGATGTCTGACATGCCGCCACAAAATAGAAGTCCGATGTAATATGTTTTCCAGAGCGAGCTACTGCAGTTCTTTGTCATTGACTAGACGTGCTCCTTATATCCTCGCTTGTCCTTCCCTTTCCTTCATCACGTTGCTGGTTCCTACCCACCTCAAAGGTCACAATTGTTGGGGAGGTTGTAAGCGTACTAGTATTGGCGAGCAGGGTGATCAGCGAAGGAAAGAGATATATTTAGAGCAAGATGTAACGTGCAGCGTACCTTGTATAAGGTATCCACAAGAGAGGGATAAGAAAGCCAATTTTCGATCTGTGGCCTGCCGACTGAGCAGTCATAAGCTAGCTGTTTCAACGAATGGGACCCATTCAACACGAGTCGTACTGCCACACTGTCAGACCATAAACTTGTCACTGACATCGAACTTCTGATTCTCGAATTTCCGCGCACGTTGGAGCATGATTGGAGCGCATCCATGGAGTGAAAGGGGCTAGTTGCTGGAAAGCTTAGTCTTACTGTAAGGTGTGCCTTTACCGAAGCGTTGACTAGGTGCGCCTGAGGTGTTCTTGATCGAATCCGGGTCTTCCTCAAGTTAGCTCAGGCCTGACTGCGACAGAATCTGACCTACATGTAGCTGTCAAGCTCGCCCCGTCCATTCCTACATTGTAGTCGCTCGGATTCAGAATATCAACCAAGTCGTATTCCGTTGTCGGTGATGCGTCAAGGGTGAAAGGTGCCCACTACACAGCCGATTTTTCTTTCATCTGTCTGACAGGACGTTCTTCAACACAGAAACAGCTCTTAACTGGCCAAACACGCGATATCGTATGATTAAGGACGCTTGCCATGTTCCACAGGACTCACATGAGGTAGTGCGTACCCACTGCTACCACCACCCTCATGACATGCGCTTGGAGACTAGGTCTAGAACTCAACTGGCCGGAGTCACTACGGCTCTTTGAGACATCATCAGCTCACTCCGATCCAACATTCTGGGGATTGCATATTGGGCTGTTTGATTTGACTAGATACGCAATTGGTGGCTTCAAGGCCGACTGGATAATTTTGGGTAATGGGAATTATAGGTGATGTTGATTGGGGATAGTTTTTCGTGTTATCATCGGGATTTGAAACGAATAAGTCAAAGCATGACATTGCAATGAAGGTGAGCCCGCTTGGTATTTGATCGAAGTAGGAAGCCGAATGTAGGTATACAAAGAATTTCAACGCCAAGATGCTCCATGTTACAACTCCTCCTTGAAGAAAACCTCCTGGGAACCCTCCTCTTCTTCATCTGTCTGGGTTGTCTCTCCGCCGTTACTGGCATCTTGACGCTGATTTTTTGGCGTGTTCTTGGAGGCTTCATCCCCCTTTTGGTTGTTCGACTCCCAAGGCAAATCTTGCCTTCTGACACCCTCCTGTTCTACATCAATCTCATCATCGTAAACTACGCCGTAGTACTCCACCTTGTCACCGTGCTTGACATATTGCAAAGTCCATCCTTTGTCACCTTCCTCGGTTCTCATCTTCTCCACGCTCTCCTTGACCAGTTTCGGATCAAGATTCAATTTCTCCAGCTCTGTATCGCTCATGATTTCCACTTCGGTCGTGCCACTTTTACTACTGGCGAGAACCTGCACGGTGGGCGCCGCCTGACGTAAGGCCCCCCTTGGCAAGGGCAGCTTGCCCGCGAGCTCATCGCTGACATGCTTCTTGGAGCCTACGACGATCCCACCGATGGTCGTACCGACAAAGTGGTTATGGGGAAGGTCCTTTGCAGCCGGTTTGGCTGTCCCAGTTTTCTGTCCCAGCAACTCACCGGCCGCGACTAATTTGTTGTACCGCCAGGTCAACTCTTCCTCTTTAGTGCTGATGATCGGGCGGCAGCGAATCGGATGTGCGCGGCTCTCCTTAGGCGGGAGAAAAGCCACGTCGCTGCAGAGACGCGGGGTGTATACCACCATCATGTAGGTACAGGTGGTGACTTCCTTAACCCAGCCAATTCTGTCTGCTGTCGAGCCGGGACTGCAGTGGTACTGAATCTCGATGGTGCGGGGGCGGCCGGTAAGGTCGCAGATTGTGCCGCCCTCGAGGCGCTGCGACAGGTAGCGCTGGTCGCCCTTAACCTGAAGCTGTGCGTTTGGCGGGGTGAGGCTCTTAGTTTGCTCCTCCGCCTCGGAGTCGCCCGCCGCGTTCTTCTTGGAGACAGCCCTGTGTTGTACTCTCCCAAGGACGTACTCTTGGTTATTACCGTCCCGCACCGGTGGGTCGGTGGGCTTGGTCCCTGGAAGAGCATGGAATTGGACTACGTTCTTGCCGTAGCAGAAGCTGTAGCTCCACCATCCGGACACATAGTACATGCACTGCCCCTCGAGCCCGCTCATCAGCTCCCAGCCTTTGGCTGACGCCCTGCTCAGCTCGCGAGCTTCCTCGGCCTTGGCTAGTTCCGTAGCTGTTTGGTTGAGCACTGGCGGGGGAGCGAGAACGGGGACGGCACATAGATAGTGCCATGGGTCGCTGTTGATCAATTCGTAGGTCTCGGCAATGGGTGTATCATCGTCGTCTCCAACGGTATCATGGCCGCTGCCATGGCCGCTCGTTGTCCCGGAAGCTTCGGCGGGGCGCGCCTTGCGCACATTGGTTAGATCGGATCGTGAGAAGTCGGCCGTGTAGGTATCATCTTTTGTGTTCGACAACTCAAGAATGGCGAGAGCGTCAGCTTCCGAGATGAAGTCGTCTGCAAAAACAACCTCGAACTGTATCCACGAGATAGTCAGCAAGACAACGTGATGTCGTGGAAGGTCACTGTGGCGCTGAACGGGTCGAGATGGACGCACCTGAGGATACGCTAGCAGGTCGTCATGGACACTGAAACTGTGCTGCCGAGCTTGGCAGAGCTGCAGCGATGCTAGGAGAACCAGATTGAGGCGACGCATCGTGCCGTCGTTATCATGGCGGGCTGGCGTGCAGTGTTGGGGATGCTGCTAATGGCCAATTATCCTGGCCATTTGGGAAATGGGACACCTGTTGGCTGTCGCATGCAGTGCTACTGATAAGGTGTCCTTATCGTGCCTAGCCAGCCGGCGTTGGTGGATTATGTCATCCTAGCTGCTGGTGGAGCTCCCACGTGCGCGGGTCCGGCTCCCACCAGAGACATGGGGCTGGCGGATTTGCTCTGCTGGAGCCGGCTCTGGTTCTGTGCAAATAAGGGTTGAATGTAAGGACATACACTTACGGAGATTAAAACCACGATGCGCACTGCCAGTGCTGTGCTGAAGTTAACGGTGCCAAAAGGCATGCACAACTTTGCGCCGGCCACCTTCCCCTTTAGTTGTGTGATATCATCAATAGAGGGTTATCTTCAATCACTGTTTTGCACCCGCTTTCGGCTTCCCTTATAAAGTGATCCAACGGCTAGTTCCTTGACAGATTACGGTTGACGTACTGCACGTGTAGTTGCTTTGAAGAAGGAGATACGTGGAAATAGGAAGTAGTGGTGCGCGCTTTACTCCTCAAGACTTTCCGATTCTGCCTGGCCTGTCTGCCCTGCTTCGGGGCTTGACAGGATTGAAACTTCCATCGAGACGGAGTCCAAGGCGGGTTTCGGGACGGATGCAGGTGGGTCTTGAGATGCGCTCTGGTCCCGATCCGGCCCTTGTACCCCGGGTTCTTCGCCGGTGTAAACTGTAGATTGATTCGGTTCTCGGCACTCGATAATTGACGGTTGTGACGTGCAGATGTCTGGTTTCAGGTGCATGCCAATGATGAGTTGTCCACTCACGCGATCGGGTGGTTGTAAGCAAAGATTCGACGCCATGTCAAGTGGACCAACTTCTTGAGGCATGAAGAGGCCACTGATTCCAAGGTCAGGGGTCGGGCTCCGAGCCCAACCCAGGTGAGCTCCCGGTGACCGGAAACGTGTCACAGCGGCAGCCAACGGACAACTCATCAAGTCGTCAATTAAGAGGTCATGCACCGCTGCCGGACCCACAGGCCACCGGTGAGAACCCGGCCACGTCCGAGCTTCATGGTTGGAGCCCAAAGCCGAGGGTGCCGCGCCCGGCCACCATGGTTGTGGCTCGCTAAAGGTGGGGGGACCATTCGTGCCTTTGGAGCCCTGCCCAAAAACTCGGAACTATGAGCATGGGGGAGGGAGATTGGCGAGCTGCAGCGTCCGACACGGACCCGCTTAGCCGGCGATTTGTGTCCAGTCAAGAGTTTTCGCCTCACTCCCAGGCCTGACCAGCCAATGACGCTACCTGTGATGGTCCTGCAGCACACTCCCACAGCTGGCGCAAAGGGAAGATGGGCAGAACACAGTTGCCTTCCAATCGACAACGAGGCGAAGCATGATGGATGGCCAACAACGAACGAAACGAGCCTCCACTTGCGCTGCATGAAAGGGATTCTGGCGCTGGACTCGAAAACCTCGAGCGAATACTTCGATGAGTGCTCACACGGCTCGCAGACGAAGCGGGCGCATTTAATCATTGAATGAAAATACGTCGTGGTGTTCAGCCATTCAAACACCCTGAGGAAAAGGGGCTGTGCGGCGTTCTCTTTTGCTTTATTTGATTTGATTGATTGATACGTTAATGTACGAATATTCATGTACATATACTTCTCTCATCCCCTCCTCCAAGTCGGGCGCGGCGTCCGCGTAGTTCTGTTGACGTGGGAGGGAGTCGAGGTTGAATCAAGCCAGAAGCACTGAATTCGAGGCTGCGTGGCGCTAACATGCCACCACTTACCCGCTGTGGGATTTAACCTTTCAGAATGTGGGCGCTCTGAGAACCTTGTTGGCAAACCTGTGACTTCTACTCCCAACGTATTGTTTCAATCACGCTTGCTGTCGTTGCAGTTGCCCTCCTCCCCACGAGCACATAGATCCAGCAATCCAGCTCGGGTCATTCTTGGCCAATCGATCTGAAATATCTGTCTTGAGGTGGGATTTCAGGATCAGGTTGTTGTTTCCTTACAGCTGCCGGTCAGGACCAAATATGGCTCTACAGTACCTGAACGTAACGATCCGAGTCGTCACGCGTCTGCAAAAACATGATGGATTTATTGTCCAGTGACTACTGTTGGTAGAGCTGCAATTCTTACTCATAGTGCTCCGAACGTAGAGCTTGCTGAACTGGCCTCGGGTCTGCGCTAGGGTGCCAACTGGCGTTCAAACACCACACCAGCTTCGAGACGGGATCGTCAAACGAAGCAGAACCCCATTTTCCATAATCATATCAAATCTGGGATGTGCCAGAGGTGCGGTGCCTTGCTGCCACCAATTCACAAGCTGACTGGATGCGGGCGCGCATTTCCGGGACATATTCTCAGGGGGGGTTGGTCGCTGGCCGGCCTCTAGAATGACAGTCAGCGTACCCCCATCTCGGGTTGGAGAGCCGCAACCCCCGTGGAAAACGCTGTAACACACGAAGGGACGCACCTCACATGGGCGAGGCATGTCCCACTCCAACCCTCAAATGGGAACCGACAAGTGGATCCTTCCTGGTGCCCCAATTGCTAGCAGAACCCACCAGGCCGCTGAGCAGATCTCGGACCAATGGCGCTTGCTTACATTCCGGGGGCCCGCTAAACCTGCTGAGAAGCCGGGCACAGCACACACTGATTATCCCCTGCCGAGTCAACCGTTGCATGTAGTCACTGGATTGACGGCGGCCACGCATCGAGTACGAAGAAACACTTTGATTATATGGACTAATTATCGGGGTAGTATATGTTTTGTTCAAGCTCCTAAGAAGTGATCGTGACAAAAACTATACGAAAACTTGCTAAGGCAACCAGGCACGTGCTAACATTAGCCACTTCAAGGTGAGTTTGCACGTTCGAAAAAGACAAAGCCAAGCCACCTTCATAGGGAACTCTTTTCTGAATCCCAGCTGATCTCCTCTCCTCCAGGGCACCGTCCTTGGCGTGCACTTAGCGCTCGAGATTCGTCACGCATCCTCGCAGACCCGCTTGGGGGCGCCCACACTGGCCCGCGGGCGCCAGCCCGGGGTCGGTGGGCAAGTCGTTGCATCAATCAGAGCTTCCGCCGGAAAGTCCCCCCCTGTCTGTTACACAGTTGATCCGCAGACAGTCGTCACTTCCTGCCTGCCGAATGTGGGTGAGTTGTGTGCCTGGCCTCATTTGAGAGTCTCAAGAGCCATGTCTTCCCCAACTCGCTCCCACCCACCACCATCTTGTCGGGTGTGTGGGCTTGCATCTCGACCTAAAATTCCTACGCCGTCCTTCCTTATCCAGTGGGTGCCCAAGGGCCCTTCGACATCGGTGTGCGCCGAGACCTTTGCTTACACGTCAAAGCCTCGCGGGGCTCCAATCGACTGGATAAATATCATTTTGCTCTGAGCGACCCGCCAATCTCTTCTTCAGCTCTGGTTTTCGTCTCCCATCGTGCTGCATCACTTTCCTATTGCAAGCTCTCCCATTCCACTCATCGAAGGGCCGGGTTGCTTGCAGGTCTCAAGCTTCCAGACGCAAACACGCTGCATCCTGCTGGGCCTGTTCGGGATTCAACCTCCGCAAGGCTCACAGTTCGTTTCGAAAGCTTCTGGCCGCCGCCAAGACGTACCCATCGAATTTGTCTCTTAGAATGAACCAGCCCAGCGAGATTGAGCAGCTTACGGCTGCACTCGAGAAGAATAGGCAAGAGGAACGCGCCTTGAGGGAGAAGCTCAGCAGAGCGCAGTCTGCTGTTCCACCTGCGGTTCCTGGTGTCCGCGGTAGTCAAGGCAATTATCAGATACCCCTCGCAGCTGGCTCTCACCTCACCAACAGTGGCCACTCGGGGAGCATATCAATGCCTTGCAGCATGATGAACAACACCCGACCTCAGCCAAAGCAAATTACACAAGTACGCTTCTTCAGTCAATGCTAAGGCAATACGATGAGAGGCCATTGGACTCGCGCTCACTTCTCATGCAGGACCAAAGTCGACCGATGAAACGGTCCAAAACCACACACCTTGCGGGCTCCAACCCAATCGCGCCCATGATGCGGTCAAGATCGAGTGCTCCACGCCCCAGGCCCGCTTCGAGTTCCTTCACCCCCAACCCTGGTCAAATCACCCAACCGGCGATACAGAGTAGCCTCTTGGTTACCGGATCCAACCATCTCGAGAACCACTTCTATCCGAACCAACCATCATGCCCCCAAGTAGCCTTCATCCCAGACATCACTGGCATAAGCGGGCCATCACAACACCCGGAACTCGGACGAGAGATGGCAGTCGACGAGTTCCTCTTGACACGGGACGACGGCTTTTCGACACTGTCTCCAATAGACATCCCTGCCTCGGGCCCCTCAGCATCCCAAGAAGTCGAGCCTTACCCAAGCTCGAGCTTCCCATCCGCCTACGGGTCTCTAACCTCGGGTCCGACAATAGAGACAGCCCCCATGTCGCGACAGAACAGCGCAATGAACGATGGCGCCTCTATCGCCAGCCAGTTTAACGAAATGGTGCGAATCCAGTCACAGCAGTCCTCAGGAAGCTACCGACCTAGTTCCATCATCTCCCAGCCGCCTCACCTGTTGGGAAAGCGTGCTCCGGAGGGCTCGGGCGTCATTGTCTTGCAAGATGGCTCATTCTCATACGCCTACCCGTCTTCTGCCCCTACCCAGTCACCCTTCTCCCAACATCACGCCATGAAGCCGTCTTTGTCGCAGTCGAGCTTCCAGTCCGCATCATCAGCCGGGCTGTCCCCCCACGACGCCACTGGGTCTCCTCTAGCCCAGCACCTCACAATGGAGCGGTCGGTGTCGAGGGACAGCATCAAGTCCAGCTCGTCCCGAAAGCTGCGCGCCAAAGAGGCGCTCGCTCGCCAGAACTACGCCGCCAAGTCTCGTCATCTCCAGCCGAAGCCGGCCGTTGGAGCTGCCAAGCACGACACAACCGAGTCCGCCAACAAGGCGAAAACCGGCAAGGCCGTCATTGTCAAGACGAAGTACGAACGGCCCAAGCACCCCAAGGTGATGTGTCAACAGTGCAACGAACACCCTGATGGCTTCCGGGGCGAGCACGAGCTGCGGCGGCATACCGAGGCCAAGCACAAGAGCATGGTCAAGAAATGGATGTGCCGCGACCCGGATCTCTATGGCATAGCCCACGCCGAGACAGCCACCAGGCCGCTCAAGGATTGCAAGCAATGCTCCCACCACAAGCTGTACGGTGCCTATTACAATGCTGCCGCCCATCTCCGCCGCACGCACTTCAACGTCAAACCCCGTAAGGGCGCGGCCAAGAACGGACAGGGCGGCAAGGCGGCGGTTGGGGTGACGACGGAGGAAGAAAAGGAGAAGCGCGGAGGAAAGGGCGGCGGCAACTGGCCGACGATGGACGAACTAAAGTTGTGGATGGTTGAAGTGACGGTGTCGATGGACCAAGCCGGCGCGCTGACCCCAGACGGCACCGAGTCAGTCGGCGCGGTGGACGCTGAGGACTTTGACAACGAGTTTGCCGCCGAGTCACAGTACAACAGCAGCAGCAACAACGGGCTGCAGGCTGGGCTCTCGACGCAGGCTCTGGCTTCTGACTGCTTCGACACGGCCGCCTTCGCCGGCGTCGGAGAGGGCTTCAACCAGACCATCGACCTAACGGGTGCTTCGTTCCCGGGCGACTTCGACTCACAGCTGTCAGATATGTGCCACCTGGAAAGCCCCGCAGACGGCGTCTTTTCGGTTGCACCATCCTCCTCCTTGCAGACAGGGATGATGCCCATGCCCATATCGTCGGCCGGATTCGACTACCGGAACAATGCGGAGTCGAACATCCAGCAACACGAGCATCATCAACCAAACACGGCGGCTTCCTCGCTCATGATGGTAAGCGGCGACAACGCGAGCACCCTGAGCCATGGCTACACGTCGCCCGTGTCGTCAACTGCCACGCTCACTCAGGCCGCCGTCGTCTCTGGCGCTGGCGGGAGCTATATGGACCAGCTCCTCCCGTCTGCTTACTTGCAGCCGTCGCGCGATGACATGCCCGACCTGACATTCGATCTCACCTTTGCGACGGGGCCGTAGTATGGTGCCTATCCACGGTGGTTGAGCCGCTCTATTTTGGCGGAGATACTTCGGCAATCAGTTAACCTTTTTTTTTCTCCCTCGGCTTTTGTTTCTCTACATTTTCTTTTGCGGGGCATCTCCCTTTAGCAAGGCGGTTGTTACCATTCCAATCTGTTTTTTTGCAAGACATTGACTTCAAAGGTTTTATAGCTCACCGACCCCCCTCTTCCATCGTCATGGGTTGGTTTCAATTTGGTGTGTTATTCCCGGATTGTCCTGTTGGTCTCAATGTGTGTCTTCCCATTTCTTTGCGTGTTGTTCACGTGCGTGTTCTTTCCTGTTTCATATACTCTTTCGGGCGGTACCACCCACACCGTCGTCTACCCCAATCCTCTGTCACTCACTTGGTGTGTGCTTAATCAGCTTGTTGGGGATACGTTCGATCGCAGGCGCTGAGCTGCGATACCATTCACGTTGAGTGCTTCCTGTTGGAAGCTGCGGGCCGAAAGAGGTGTCTGGGTGAACCATGTTTCGGGGATCAAAAGTCGGGTACCAGGACCCACCGATTTTTCTTTGGTTTCTTTTTCATGCGTATCCTTGGTTTGGGGATGGTTAAAAGCACATGGTTTAGAGGTGTTAGGCATGGGTTCAACCGGGGCCAGAGATGGCAGGCCTTGATAGTTACGAGGCGTCTTGGGTATGACTTTGGGTAGGACGGGACTGTTGGGTGACGACATCCGCATTTACTGAATCGAGCCGCATATAATGTGTATATATTCTGCGGCGGAATGTGGTGTATAGCGTTTATGACCAGTTAGATTTTTTCCGGCGCTGAGCGGCCACGCGATAATGAGATATGGCATCTAATTCTCAGAGTGCAGAAGCATTCTTTCGGTCAAGGATGCATGCGCCCTTGGTGTTCCCTTCACATCTGACTCAGACTTCTGAAGTTCATGTCTGGCATACCATGCGGAGATAACGCAGATACGAGCCAGTCCCCGTATTGCGTAGGATGGCGCACTCTCTCTTCCAGGAGTAGTGGGTCCTCCGGGCCGAGACCGGCGCCGATAATCCCGGAGGACCGAGAAGGTTTTCTTCAATTCCCACAGATTCGAAGCCTTGTATCGGACTTATAACTGACTATCCCCGCGCTGTACGGTCCCATCCTTCTCTAACACCACACTACAGAACTGGACAAAATGTTGTCCTTCGGCAACATCGCGCGGGGCGCGCTCCGCGAGTCGGGCGTCCTCTCGGTCGCGGCGGCCGGCGGCGACGCCTACCTAATCATTTTATCCCGGACCTGTCGCATGTTCGCTTACGGCGCGAGCTCGCTTATTTTGGCCCTCTTCTTCTCCGAGCTGGGTTTTTCAGACTCGCGCATCGGCCTCTTCATGACGCTGACCCTGCTGGGCGACGTCGTGCTCTCCCTACTGCTCACGCTCGTCGCCGACCGAGCCGGCCGCCGCAGGACACTGCTGGTGGGATCGGCCCTCATGATCATCTCAGGCGCCGTATTTGCGCTCTCCGAGGACTTTTGGGTTCTCCTCGGCGCGGCAGTTGTCGGCGTCATCAGCCCGACGGGCGGCGATTTTGGACCGTTCCGGGCTATCGAAGAGTCGATGGTCTCGGAGCTGACGACGCCGGCAACGCGCGCCGACGTGCTGGTGTGGTATGTCACGCTGGCAAGCTTGGGCAGCTCGGCGGGGACCGAGATGTCCGGCAGAATCATTGAGCGGTTGAGGAAGCGGGACGGGTGGACACTGGTGGATGCGTACCACGGCTGCTTTTGGTTATACGCCGTCATGGGGCTGGTGAACATGGGCTGCACCATGATGCTGTCCAAAGAGTGCGAGTTAAAGGCGCCCGAGAGGACTGCGAAGCAGGGTAACGTGGAGACGGAGCCGCTGCTGCTCAACGGGTCCCAGGTGCATGGCCCGCGAGAAACAGTAGAGGATGATGCGAAGGCGTCAAAAACGGAGACAAGCTGGGTTGCCCAAATCTCGCGCGAGACTCTGTCCATCATTGCAGTCCTCTGGTTCCTGCTCATGGTTGACTCGCTCGCCGATGGAATGGCCAACATGTCCCTGACAAGTTACTACATGGACCGGAAGTTCCATCTCCCCAAATCAGCCCTCGGCGACATTCTTTCGGTCAGCTACTTCCTGTCCTCGCTCTCCAACATTTTTGCCGGCCCCCTGTCACGGTACATCGGGCTGGTCAACACCATGGTTTTCACACACATCCCGTCTTCGGCGGCTGTATTGGTATTCCCGCTCGCGCAAACCGTGCCGCTGGCCGTTGCGCTGCTGCTTCTGCGCGTCGGGCTCAACAATATGGACCAGGCACCCCGCGCAGCGCTCATTGCGGCCGTGGTTAGGCCAGAGGAGCGCACTGCCGTC
Source organism: Corynascus novoguineensis (assembly GCA_033296725.1). Classification (NCBI taxonomy): domain Eukaryota; kingdom Fungi; phylum Ascomycota; class Sordariomycetes; order Sordariales; family Chaetomiaceae; genus Corynascus; species Corynascus novoguineensis. The sequence continues at coordinate 97,713 of MU857692.1, read as the reverse complement.
ATGGGCATCACCGGTGTGTTGCGGACGCTAGCCTCAACGACTGGTCCGAGCATCACGGGGCTGCTCGCGAGCAATGACAGGTTTTGGGTGGCATTTGTGGTTGCCGGTGTGTTGCGGTTGGCGTACGATATTGGCGTGTTCGCTATGTTCATCAACATCAAATTGTACAAGCACGAGAGGACTGAGGATGAACTCGCTGGTGCTGAAGAGGAGCAACAGGAGACCAATTCCCCTCAGGCGGAACCATAGAGTACCATGAACGATTAATATTGCTTTGAACGATCTGGGGGCCGTGAATCACCTAAGCGAGCACTACTACCGATAAATAACCCACTTCGTATTGGTGAGCCTAAATTCTCGGGGTTTGTCAACTCTCTTTTGGTAGTCGAGCAGGTGTTGCTATTTCATGGCTATCATATGGTCCTGCCGCCGGGTTAATCATTCTAAGTCTTCGTCGTGATGGTATTCTAGGTGAGACAGTTTAAACCCCACGGCTACTTGAGCACTAGAATAAGCAGAAACTGAAGCGTTTCCACAGATAAAGGATGACATCCCATGTTGGTGACTCCGCCCGTTTTCATTACCTGGCTACGTTGGGGGTTTCGTCATAAGAGTTGATACTATTGACATGAATTGCCTGGATTAGATGGTATTTCTGATATTGATAAACTGTATCAGGACTAAAATGATCGAGTAGGGTGAAGACGCGAATGATTTCAGAACACCCTAATTCGGATGGAACGGAACGGAACGGAACGGAAGAGACCTCGAGGCCGGCTACTGTGCGAAGGTGGAAGGCTCAAATCAGCGGGGGTTATGGTCTCTGAGGGCAACTTCTCTGGGAAGGCTCTGTGTGAACACTTAGTCCCAGTTTGCTACCTCGCGAAGGCCGAGTCTGCGTATCCTTTCTAGGGTCCGTTAAAGTTTACATTAATCGATGGGACTGCCGCTCGCCAATGGTTAAGTTTCGCACGAGTTTGGAGGAAACTGCTGTCTTGCGATTAGCGTGGCGCCAACACCCGACGGCGTCGCCCAGGCTGCTTTTTCTCAATTCAGGCGGGCGTTGGATTCCAAGCGATCAGTCATCTACAACGTACAACTGAGCTTTCCTTGCTCTCCAACGCACCAACCACCTTGCAGCAAATTTATCATTGGAAGATAACTATGCAACTTCCGCAGATCTCAAGGCATCATTATAATCAGCACATGCCTACCACATTGTCGCCGGTAGTTCTCGCGAGTTAGGCTCTCTCGTGCGAGTTGAGCCACGACAAAGCAGGATGATTGGGCCTAAATGTCGTCGCTGTGGCGCCGTGATTGGCGAATTGCCGCTACGCAAGGAAGCAAGCGAAGAGAGCCGTCTGCGCTGGCGACTTGGTTTCCAAGGTGGGACTCGGGTGAAGGCCATGGTTTTCCGGGACCAATGAAAGGCTTCACGGCCGCATATCGACGAGCCTGACCACTCCCAAACCCGTTCAGACAACCCCCGTGCCCCGCGTTGTCCAGCGTGGCAGCATGTGAGCGTTAGATGTGCATGCCATCGCGGCGTCATCCAGAGCTTCGCTGTTGAGTGTCGTTCTGTCGTCTTCATCCATGTATCTGACAATCTGCACCGACGACTTCATCCGACTCCCCCTCTTTGACCGCGCCGTGTACACGCAGAATCAGAAGCCAAAGGGTGGATTAATGGCAACCTGAAGGCGGTTGCATCCGCTCCCGATCCCCCTCGCCGTCTCGACCCGTCCCCGCACCTCGCACCTTGACCCTTCCGGATGCTGTCCTCACTTGCCAGCCAACCGCCCGAACGCCGACCATGGCTTATTATGAACATCCCAGCGGAGCGTCCGAGACCCCGCGCGCACCCGACTTCATCCTCGCCCCGCTGAACTCAGCCGCACGGAAAGTCGTCCAGCAGGAGAGGAATTGGCACCTCCGTCACACGCTTGACGATACCATAGGCCTCAGAGTCAACTTTGCGGACCCGCAGAAGAAGGTCTGGGCACTGGGTAAGGGGGATGACGCCGACATATACCTCCCAGATACAAGATCCAGCAGCAAGGGCTCGCCGCATATTTCGGTCATCCATGCGTCGTTTAAACTGGTCGAGTTAACAGGCGCCGTTCTGCTGTTCGACGCTTCCGACAACCGCACCGTCGAGCCACTACCACAAGCCAATACGTACACGGTCAACTTTCGTTCCAATGCCAGGTCGGTCCTTGTCGCTCCAGGAATCAACCCGAGGATAGCCTTCGGCAAAGACCGCTGGTACCAGTTTGAGTTACAATGGTTTCCTGGGTCGGAGGGGCTTTATAGTTTGCCCAGGAGTCCTTACGTCATGGGGCCGTGGAACTCGCAGACCAAGAAGTATGTATGGGGTGGAGATGTCGGCGCTGGCTCATACGGCACCGTGTCGCGTGTGTTAGATGCCACCAACGGCAAGATCATCGCCGTCAAGAGATTCCACAACCTATCAGGCAAGAACCTCGAGTTTGCGACCAGAGAGATATCAACTCTCCTAAGCATCAAGAAAAATGACTCTATTAAACATGCAAGCTTGCCCCGCTCATTGTTGCTTTTTTTTTTACCCTGCCACCATGTTATTTACCGCTAACATGTCTAACTAGGAGCACATTCTTGAGATTCTCGACTACTCAGGCGGCGGCAAGCACGACAACTGGGGCGAGATCTTCATGCCGCTAATGAGCGGCAATCTCAAAACTTTGGTCGATACGATCCAAGACACCGACGCAATATCCGACATTGTCTTACGCCAGATGCTCCTAGCCTTGAAATGCATTGCTTCCCACCGCATCATCCACCGTGATGTCAAGCCAGAAAACATCCTCTGGGAGCCCGATTCGTCAGGTGGCTACCGCTTCTGCCTCGGCGACTTCGGCTTATCCAACGACCCCGAACTGGCCCGCACTGCCGCCGGCACCGAGCCCTTTATGGCCCCGGAGGTCTACCATCGGCAGAAGCAGACCACCAAGGTCGACATCTGGTCGCTGTTTGCTACCATCGTCTGGACACGTACGGTCGAGTTCCGCCAGTTATGCTCCCAGATGCGTGCGCCCGACCTACACCAGTGGTTGGTCGACTTCTCCAAGACAGAGCCGTACGCAAACATACGGGGAATGGCGAGCATGGATCCCAAGAAACGGCCATCGGCAAAGCAACAGCTCGCCATATTGGATGGGGAATACGACGACGCTTCTAGCAGGGAAATCTATGGCGGCCCGAGCGGGGGAGAGCTAGGTAATGACCTGAGCGCACAGTTCTCTGCCGGCATGAACTTGCAGGATAATACACCTGGCCTAACCTACGACTCGGGTACATCACCCGAGGTGCCGTACTATGAACCGTACGTTAGCGCGGCATATGAGACGTATTTCGGGACCCAAGCAGGGCCGAGCAGACAGTACGTGCCGCCATTGCCAGATCCAGCTGGCGAGCCGAGGGATTATGAGGTGAGTTTCTGGGCCTAGCAACAAGGCTGCAATACACATTCGGCTGTTAACTATTCGTAGGCATGGGTCAGACCCTACGCTAGCCCCTACGGCCCGCCAGTCAGTCAGGACAGCGGAAGTGGTACAGCTGTGCCAGACAACTTCACAGCAGTTGCCACAACAGCGGAGACCGACCAAGAATCAGGAAGAGACGAAGCACCAAGGAGAAGGCATAAAGGAAAGCATCGGGCTTGAGAGCACTTTTCCTTGGTTTTCACCCTTTTTCGTACCTCTTTTGTTTTTCTCGCATTTTGTTGGGTTCCCATATCCCTTGGGCATGGCACCGGACGATACCAGCATGGACACCAGAATTGGGTGCATATTTCACGCTTCACGATTTACACAGATGGAGACCTGGCCCATCAATCACTGTGGCAGCTAGGTGAAAGGGGCTTGACAGCTACCCAAGGCAGGAATCATATACGTTTACACTGGCTGATATGGCCAGGAGAACCAAACTCTTCGACAAGAATGCCAGTCTATGAAAGCGCTTTTAGTGAACGGTCCTATGTACAGGCTCTTTGAACACAGGCCGACCAAATGGTGTGATCAACAAGTGCTCAGAAAACTGCTAACGTTATTTCTTTCAAAGCTAAATCCGAGAGAATGCGGCGGGGTCGACGAAACATTGACACCAGAACTAGATACAAATTTGTATAAACCTACGATCTCGTCGTGCACAAGACATTGCGACTGGCTATCACATATAGGTAATACTCTCTCTACGACTACGTTTCACGAAAGCCACACATTTCGCGGTGTAGTGACATCGTACCTTCAGTTGTCTCACTACGAATCTGATGCAGTTAGTGCAAGGGAAGCAAAGTAAATAATAAAAATCAGATAGTTATCTGGGGAAGGATGATGACAAGTGTGGAATGCCCACAGCAGAGCCGATATATGAGGCTCTAACTCGCCACAACTACAAACGGGGCCACACCGCAGGTCAGAGACCGGATGCCTGTGGCCGTTCATTCAGTCGGGTCCCGATTCCGAGTAGCCATGTTCCATCAGATCGGTCGGCGCCTGTATATGCCAAATTTATGGCCTCATCAGAGCTGTTGCAGAACAGTTGGACCGGGCGGTCAACGCCCAGGGTGACGGTGCGCCTATAGGTGGACGCAAGAACATGAAATTGAGCAACAAACTGTATCAGAATCCTACCGTTGTTACTCGAAGGAGTGACTGAATGAAAAGGTGATGTGTACGATATTTTGCTTAACTGTCAAGAGAAAACACGTGGTCAAGCTGAACTCATTGAACGTCCCCTTTGTTCCCCCATCCTTCGTTTAACAGTTCGAATCCTCCCAAAGAAATATCACCACTCATTGCCCGCCAGACCCCTATTGAAGTACCAACAAGCCACCGCAACTACCATAATAATCCTTCATTCATCATCGTCCTTCCAATGATACTGTAGAGACGCCGACTAGAAGATGGGCCAAACTCAGTAGGGCCCGCACCGGGCCTTGCTCGTGCCGCAGTCCTTGCCCTTGCCGTAGTCGCAGCAACCGCCGCTGGGAGAGCACTCGTAGATGTGGTTATTGTAACGCTTAGCCGTGATAACGTACTTGCCCTCGAGAACGCAGTTGCCGCAGTACTGGCCCTGGCGCAGGCCCTTCATGCACTTGCAACCTTTCGTGCACGCCCGCTTGCTGAGCATGGCGTGTGCTTCCTCGGCTTCGGCCACGAGGTCGCGGGCCTCCACTGCTGCGACGGGGACTTTGATTGCCTGGGGGACGGACGCCTCAGGGTCTGGATTGGCGGCCGGGCTGGCGAGGCCCATGGCGGCGGTCAAGAGAGTGAGGGCAAGACTGAGGTGCATTTTGAAGAGGATATGAAAACGATTTAGTAAGAGATCAGGTGTTTTTGACGTTTGTTAAGAGACCCTTAAGCACTTGTTGAAGTGGGTGGTGAGACAGCAAGACCGTCTTCAGACTGGCCTCGAGTCTACCCCTTTATATAGACTTCGAAGGGGCAGCCAAAACCACATATTCTGTTGCTCGCCCGACTTTGTCATTGTTACCTTTCCGTTGCTAAGTTTCGTTTGGGGACTGTTGCAACTACTGCCGACCATGTTGCAATATCTTGTCCCTCCTTTTCCTTGTTCCTTGAATTGATCCATCATGGTGCCGCTTCACCTAGCCGCAGAGAAAAACACTTATTTTGTGCCTTGGCCATCAGCCAATCCGGCGCTGTCACAGGAAGTAACCGTGCCACAGTCTATGATGAGGCCTTTGTAGTGGTGAATAATCGAAAACTCACGGTTTTCTGTCTAAATCGGGAAAGGAGTGCGGTGTCTAGGACTAAAGCAACAAGCAATTCCCGTGCGTGGTACATACAAATGCCTGGACCCGATACGAACGTTCCGATCACCAGACTCTAAGCCACTGCTTGATATGTCTCATTGGCGGTACCGACCCAAATCTGTTAGCGCGCTGAAACAGATATTAATTGGCATGGTTACCCACTCCCCAAGTGCCCCAGGTGGGCAAGCAGCCGGCTTGTCCCGTACAATGACAAAACGATGACCTGTAGTCCTCACCACCGTCGGTTTAAATTCTATCCGTTTGTGACTGATTATGACGGCCGATATGGCGGCTGATTGCACGCAATGAAGTGAACCGCCTCCTGAGGGTCTTGGTGGTCTCACGGTACTTAGGAAGCTTAAGTCTGACACGAACCGACGCCCATTAAAATGATTTGCTCATTCTCTCCCGGCCTCGGGTAACACGCTGCGGGGTAAAGCAGCTGAGCATGAGTATTAATGTTCTGAGAAGAAACGATATGTGAGTTCAGGAAGACTCGATTCAAAATTCTCTTTGTGCAACAACATGGTTCGGATATTGCCTGTTGGCATTTGTAACCCCCTTTCAGCTGAATTGTCTAGTGCAATAATGAGAGCTCATTTCTTCTCAGCGGTAGAATAGCATGTGATGGAAAAAAGCACCGCAGCTGTTTTTTTGTTTAACTCACACACCAGTTCAACTACGTAATTACAGGAAAGATTGTTAGGACAGCAAAATGTTAATCATTAATCCGAAGAGGCCAAGACACCCAACCAAAAATCTATTCATATCCATTCGTTTGTTGTTGGTACCAAGTAGTGTAAGGGGCACAGTCTAGGACATGCAGCAGCAACTATATGAGAAGGTGCTATGCAAAGCTCGGAGTCGAGACGGTAGCTTCGCCCCAACTTCAGAACAAGTGGTACTGTCCGTACATAGCGTAATTCAACATAGCTATCTCTCCACATCTAGATCTGACCGCTTAAACCATCAACTATACCAGATAGCACTCGCACAGCAACCTCCTCTGCGACATCCGCCCTTGCCACGGCCTTCACCACGGTCTTCGCGTCCCAGTACTTAACCAGCCCGTCCGCCCTTTCCCCTCGCTCCTCAAGCTTCCATATGAGCACGTAACCCTCCAGATAGTCGGTCATGGCGGCGTACTGATGGCCCCAGGGAGTGGGGGTGCCGGCGTTGGCACTCCACACCTTTGTTGTCGTCGGCACGCACATCATCCTCTCGACGATGCCACAGTCGACGCCCACGAGGAAGACCGAGACTTAGCCCACCGCATCGTGATCCCTAGCCCGCGCCGTCGCCCGCTGTTGTGGATCTGGGTTCTACGCCCTCGCCTCACAGAGGCTACAACCATCCACATCCTCTGAGCTTCTTCCTCTCTCGCTCTGTCTCTTCTCTCCAGAAGCAAGCCCAGCAGCAGTAGTAGCATCATATGAAGGTCGCTTTCGCTCAACGCATTCCACAGGTTAAGAACTCTCGCATTTGGGGCTCCCACAGCTGCTACCAAAGTTGCTACCGAAATTCAACTGTAACTACCGCTCATCGTCAATCTTTCTATCATTTGCTTGAGAATTCGCTGCTATTTTACCGATTTTCGGCAGGTCTAGCGTTTTGCAGTGATTTCTCTCTCTTTGCGTTGCATGGTCTCGATTTTCAGCGACTCTACCGACTGTCCGTTCATCAACAGTCACAGCAACCCTGCCAGTCCCTTCGTTTTGAGCGACTTTGGTCAAGCGATTTACTGCTCGTTCTGGAAGAATA